>JACCGJ010025141.1:0-43839 GCA_013407085.1 Atriophallophorus winterbourni
GAAGTCGGAATAACTTATCCCGGGGGTGAGAAACAATATTGGAAACTTTGTTTGTTGGGATAAGATCACATCGCGTTCTCATTTGTACAATCACCATCCCGTCCAGAAGTTTGAGGCGCTCAAAGTATGCCATATTTTGAAAACCGTCGACATGCATTTATGCAATATAATATAAACAGTTTAGAAGCGAAAATGTTCTTGTGGAGTAACACAAGCAAGATTCATTAAGTTGACTCGTACACGAAAAGCATTCACAATGATTAATGTCGTTGTATGTTGTGTTCGTATTCATTTTTATTAGCAACAGCGACAAACGCTATTGTGCCATCTCCTTTCGTGACAGAGTATAAACCCGTGTACAATCAGACATACGAACGATCTATGCCAACATCAAGGTTACATTGCGGTGTTCAATGTTCGCATTGTCGCTCTAGCCCGGTACAAGTTCAACTATAGCGGATTCATGGATTAGGTAGCATTTTTATCGTTTTCTCTCGGTTCAAATAGTTCGTGGGTCAAGATTCTTAGTTGTCTATCCAAAACCATCTTTACACTTGTCTCTAAGAGTCGTTTTTAATCCCATCTTGATATTTTATACTTCTCCGTGTTAAATGATAGGAGGCTAATCCGATGTTACTCTTCCTTACTCCAGACTTGATGAATAATTCTATACCATCAATCATATTAGTGTGCTCGTGGAATAGGCATGGTATTTAAGTCATTGTCGGAAAGGCTGTTATGCTGGTTTGTATCGAATTTAATCATAGAATAAACTCTAAAATATGATCAGATTAATGACACAGGTCGCACGAACAAGGACGTATATCAATGTGGTTGTGGACATATCGCGAGGGTGCATAAAATATCAACACCTGTATTTTAGCTTTAAACATAAACAGCTAACGACTCGTGATTAACGCAGTCGTTCCCCTCGACATGTTACGATGCCCGTTCAAGAATGTTCGGTAACTAATCATCGAACAGCATACCTCGTTTTGATTTCGGCCGAAAGAACCTCACTCAGTTCCAAGTTGTCAATAGTGATACGACTCGTCAGCGCACCGATCTGTGCGTCCATGTTTTTCAGTCGTTCATTCAACACAGTGCTCTCATCCTGAAATAATAATGGGAATCGCATTTAGTAGAGGCGTGACTTCGTTTGAAGATGCTTGTAATTTGAGAAGCTCGGAACTCAGAAAGTTTTATTGTAAAAAGCAGTAAGCTTAACAATAACCATAGGAGTAAAAATATAGAGTAAAAATATAAAATCTTTAAAATATCAATAGGGAGAGTCATATACCTCATGGTTCGTCATATACTCATCGAGTTTAGAAACCTCCACACATTCCGAGCGTATGATTTTTTCAGGCGAAATGTTCCAAGTGAAACAAATTATGACCGAGAAAAAATTACGACGAATATCTAATCAAAAACCCTGAACGCTTAAAGCCTTTGAATGTTTTCGTGTTCGATTACGGCCACTGGGCTTTAGCCAGTGTGCTAGGGGATGATTTTAAGTATGCACGATTTTAAATGCCAACAGGAGGTTACTCCTTAGCTGTCGTTAGGTAAAATCGTGTAGATATAGTTTTAACATTCGCTCTTCGGAAGGTAAATGTCTGTAACGGGACGCCAACTTTGTCGTACGATGATAAATCCTGTCAAGTAGTTCGATATCCTTTCTCAGCCAGATTTGGATGGAATATTCCATAACAGTTCGTATATAGGTATTAATTAATCGGAATAAGGTTTAGGGCTTGATAATCGTGAATATCCTTTTCAGAAGACTCAAGATACGGCAGGCTTTATAATGCACTATTCGGCAATGATGTCCAGGCTTAAATTTTAACGAGACCCAGATACCGCGGTGGTCCAGACAAGATCTTGCGTGCCAAGGTGATACGTGTGTTGTAGCGATTTTCCAAGCTGCAGCATTTTACATTGTGTAGGGGACCAACGAAATAAGGTGCACAGATCCCGTTGCAATACCGTACAGTCATCAACAGACCTGTGAAACTCGTGACGGCATTCGTTATCTTATAAAACAGAACATCCGTCGGGGATGGGATGCCGGTATGCATCGATTTTTACTCAAATGTAGATATGGCCTCCGCTTACTTAAAATCAATTTTAAGCCAATCCGAACTCAAGCCAGCCAGAATACGTCAGCAGCAATTTGAATTGTTTAAAAATCGATCTCTAATACAGAATATTTGTCCAGTAAAGCATAGTTATAACGAATATTCTCTTTAAAATTCGCTGCATAATTTCTACATCAATTTTGAGCCACGAAGACCATGACTGTACAGCGTATTCCATTAGTGGTCTCAAGTATGCATTCACGATCATTTGAAATATACTGGAAGAAAATTTCCCAAATACCCGTTTGAGTATATTGAGGACACGTGGTACCTTTGTAAAGGTAATGTTAGTTTGAAGTGAGGTTTTTAAACTGGAGAATATCCAGACACCCTAATCTTTTACTTCACTGCTATTTTCAAGGACATGAAAACCTATATGTTATGAGATCTCTACTCGATTCCCCACATTCATTTGCCTGCATTTGTTGAAGTTAGACGGCAGTATGTTCCTCAACGACCATTGTGAAGCGTACCAAGATTTTTTTGAAATAACAGACAGTCTTCTGGGCTATGATGCAAATTCACATCTTTATGTCGTCCGCAAATAGCGAAATGTTACATCGAACAGGTTCCGGTAGTTCATTGACATAAACCAGAAAGAGGATCGTAATGCTTTCACACAGAGGCGGTAATACTGACAAGGGTTGGAGTTCAACGTTCTCCTTCTACCTAGCCCTTCATATGCACGCCGCTCAGGCCCCCAAATGAACACGTCCTCTGAAGTTGACGACAGGCTCAGAAACTCATTGATTGTGCATACAATGAATGAACGCACGAACCACCCTGAAGAAAAGTTTAACTGAAAATCGATATGTCGTTTTCTAATTTTCAGTGGCAATCCATGTAGTTTTATGGAAAGCCACCTTCATTCACTGACCCAAAACAACGCATTGCCAACTGTATCCTGGAGGTCTATGTATATTTTACTTCAATTTGAAAGCGATGCTTCTTACGATTGTTTTGTTTATCGACTGGGGAAATTGTTAAAATACATTAGCTTCTGAAAATTTGATAATAACTTTACTGGTAGTAGACTGATACTAGTTAAACAAATGCATGATAATTCAAGAATCAAGATGTTATGATGAAATAAAGCAATCGCTTTACGTGTACCATTGGATGACAGCTGTAAAAAATACAGAGGATATAATCAAAATTCCATTGTTGTGTTTGGTTTGTGTGGGTTCATATGGTGTCAATATACAAGGACGATAGTGGAGTGCTCTTTGAAATCATGGATCGTAGTAGCGTTCACAATATACTGTGATAGTGAATTACACAGAAAGCAAATACGCACAGAGAAGAAATGTCTTGTACAATCGAGTCTTGATTGCGGTATAACGAGACAACTTGAATGACTCCGTGTATTCTTGGGGGAACTGAGTTTTATCAAATCGCGGAGAGGGTTATTTTCCACCCGCAGAATTTATATGTTAGTATCATGTCTATGCTTACTCTCCTTTGTGTAAAATCGGTCAATCCTAGAGCGGCCATTCGCTCTTGGTATGGGATATGCTGCATCCCATCAACTAGCTTTGTCTCTCGGTGGTAAATTTTCTCCAGCAATCCAATGTTTTACATAGCAACGGTGCCCAAAGTAGGATTATGTACTCTATCGTTGGATGGATGTAAATATTTATCATCACGGGGAGCGTTTGAGGAGAGAACCACCCAAATATTCTTCCCAAGATACCGCTTGCCCTGTTGAAGACTTTCCGGCGATGACTGTTCGGTTTCAGATTAATAGTAATCTAGATACCGAAATCCTTCTCAGCGCAGGTCCAAATCAAGTTTTCATGACCAAGATTATATTTATGCTCGTATTGCCGGCGAAGTTGTAACATTTTACAGTTACATATGTTGAAAGACATCTGATTTAGTTGAGGCAGGTGATACATGGCAACTCTGCTAGGACGGCCCCAAACTCAGCTGCAAAAGGAGGAAGGTTGAGCGTGGGGCTAGCTAACCCACCTTGTAAAAATATTTTATCTACAGAAACGCTAACAAGAATATTAACAGATTACACGGACCTGAGAGAAAATGGACCCCCAGCTGGAAGGTGTATGACGTCGGACGGTGAATGTCAGAGTCATCTGGAAGCCTTCCGGCCGATGACCATCATTTCCACCAGGACCACCACTACCATCACTACATGGAAGTTCGGGACCATGTATGAGACTGTAAGAACAATTCAAGTGGCCACAGAGATGAGGAAGCATAACCTCACGGTCTTAGGAATCAGCAAGTAAAGATGGATTGGTTCTGAGCAGATGCGACTGACTTGCTGTTGACTGTTTTACTCGGCGACCTATGCGCCGCAAGCAATCTAGTCATCGGATGAAGTGTTTTTCGCCACAGAAGGTTACACATGGTGACTTGGGTGTCACAAGATCTGTCGACAGAAAACCAGATCGACCATGTGTGCAATGGGAAGAGGTTTCTACGCACTCTTCAAAATGTATGCGTCAAACGAGGAGCTGACGTTGCTTCCGACCATCATTTACTTGCTAATGTTGAAGAAAAACTGTATTGAAGAATACAGCCAACAACTGAGCTACAACACCGCTATGCTGAAAGACAGTAGGAAAGAAGAAGAGTACAAAATCACATTATGAAACAAGTTCCATATCCTGGAAGAGCTGCTTCAAGAAGAGACGATAGAATAAAAGTGAAAGTAAGTGAAAGAAACAGTGATCTCAACATGCCAAGAAGTGCTGGGTCCTAAAACATATACGCACGCGAAATGGATCCTAGCAGGGACGCTACAGAAGATAGAAAAAAGAAGAGAAAATAAAGCAATGATAAAAAAAGCAGAACGAGAGCAACAAAAGCAAAAGTACAAGAAGAATATACAAAAGCAAATTGAATTGTCAAGCGAAGTGTCAGAGCAGTCAAGCGGAACTACGTAGAGACATTGGCCATTTTTAAAAACCGACGCACTTGTTTTGGTTGGGACTAGAACGTACCTTGATAAATTGTCTGGTCTTTTTCATTGCTTCTTTCAACTTATTGATTGAATCGTTCATTTCGTACGTGAGATCACGCTGAAATGCAACAAGCGAAATTGAAATTCAGGGAAACGTTTGGGTGCAATTACCACTAATGAAGATTGTTCCAGCGAGTTTTATTGTAAAAGCTTCAGAAAAAGCAATCGCTATATATTATGGTTTTATTTTCGGTCAATATCAAACCGATGCTTTATTGAGAGACAAAACTCGAGATCATTTCAGAAGCAATAAAGCATAAATCTGTTCCGAAACATAAGAAAGTCATGTTGGGTCTGTATCATCCATAAAGGTCCTAGAGATTTCAGAAAGTTGGCAATAATGTTTGTGACAGAAAGATGTATGTCAAGTTAACTTATTGTGCATCATATGTAAGGAGAACAGCAAATGTCAATCAGCGCAAGCAATGGCAAAAGTCATAGTGATACATTGAATCGAAAAGTAATTGCGACTTAATGCGCGTCCATTCACATTCCGGAGATTTAATATACGCTTATACGGTTTTCAGTATTTCAAATTTGCACCTATGAACTTTATGGAATCCCAATTTCAACTGATTAAACTACAACATATTTTACTGAACATTCTATGACAATATTCAAGAGTCAAGATTTATGGCTATTCTGACTTTCGCTTTGTGTTCTGGCATGTAACTTGAGAACCATGTTAGTATAGTTCCATGGACGCCAACATCCTGCAGCTTCTGAAGTGGTAAAATGTGATCAACTCGATCGAAAGATTGAGATATATCTAATTAACAGGCATGTACGGAAATCCCTTCGTCTAATGCTTTCGTCCAATTATTTAGAGTCGTGAGCAAGTTAAACAAGCATGAGTGTATTTTTCTAAAGCCATGTTGTGTCTGAGAACGAATATCATGACTCTCGAGGTGCCTGATAAGACTTCTACACACCAAGGGTTCCAATACTTTAAAAAACACTGAATGAGCGTCACATGGCGATAATTTGCAGAATCCAAACGACTGCCACTTTTGTAGATTTGTGTAATAACTCCAGTTCTCCAGTCAACTAGTATGATTCCCGTATTGAGCGTGTGTTTAAATAAATCACATAGTAGGCCGCAAAGCTCTAGCTCACATGACTTCAGAATAGCCAGCATTATTCCGTCTTCCCCGGGGATTTGTTAACGTTTAGACTGCTTAAATACTTTCCGCAACCGCAGGATTCACATCAACATCACACAGGCTTTCCACCTCGATTGAACGTGGCAGAGATGTTGGTTGGGACACATTCTTTTTATAAAATACTTGCGCAATACTGGTGCAGTATCGATTTTATGCATGTTACTAAATAGTATTCTTTCTTTACCTGATTTATAGCAAAGGTTTCGGGCCACGTCTGTTTCGTCGGAAGCTGACCTGAATGAATGCGTCTCAATTGTTCTTTCCCCACGTCTGGAATCAATGTCTTCATAACCATTCTGGAAAAATGTTAAGTTTCATTGAGATTGTAAAGAAATGTTAAATGAATGACATTAAGTAAATTGATGGCTGATTTTTGTGTTCGTTGCTGCCTTTGGGTGTAAGGGTACTGTAATAATCGCTTGAAATGAAAAAAAGAATCGTCGTGTACATTGATCAAACACGTCAGATCCGATGTAAGATCCTTATAATGGTATATAAGTCTGACCAATATCTACCGCCATTATACAGGCCACATTCATTGGATCCTATTATAAGAGGATCGTGTCAAATCGCACAAGGCCAAAGCGCGTTCTGGCTCTAAAAGCTATTACACACACTTCGAGGAGACTTGATCCGACATTCACCTTGTGAACCCTGTTTTATGTCCAACCGATTCACACAACGAACAAAAATGCGTCAACTTTTAACCACCGATTCCCATGCGAACTGGTCAAGCGTTTATTACGCAAATAACAAAGAATAACACACCGATATTATGTACATGCATATCAACTAATTTCAATGGACACCGTATGTTTCTGCACCGCTTGTCACTAGGATCTAATACCAACCGGATCCGTTCGGGACTCGCTACGTTGCCAAACACAATGAATTGCATATCGGTCAATAGCTGAGGATGTTTCGAATCTGATCCTAGTTTCGAACAGGTTGTCATTCAAATGTTTCTGATGCAGGTAGTTCGTGAACCGAATCCTCTTGGGTTCGTGATTACTGTCTTTGGACTTTTCGAAGCTTCCTGCTATTGTGTTGTGCTAGATAGCAGTGTACTGCAATAATCCGAAAAAACTTGAATGACATCATTTATGAGTGCATTGCACACCCTCTGCAATATTGTAATAAGCGAAAAGTCAACGCGTTTTGTGGCAGAACGTTTATCACGTCTCTTGAATCGCACAAACTGCTCAGGATTATTGGCCGACTTGCATTTCATTATTCCAATATCTCAAGTCATCGGCTAATGTGAGACAGTTGGCCAAAATCTGGCCTTTTATAACCACTTTTTGGGGTCATCGATCCAAAACTAACCACATCACCACCCATATTTCACAGCCAATTGATGATTCATCCCAACTTTTCAACGCTAATCGTGTTCATTACCGGATTCCACAACACAAGAGAAAGCTATTTGGTCAAAGTCGCTTAATACACACAAGACAAATAGCAAAACAAATGTCTATAAGCAAACTACGTATGCGCAACACTGATCTGATACATGTCTGTCCCGGTTGCCAGGGCTAGTTTGACGGACCCTGATTTTTTCCATCTCCTAATGTTTCTGGCGATATTGTTTCTGGAACCACTCTCATGTTATCCTCCCGAAACCCAATTAATTACTGTTTCGCGATTAACATTGTCGGACTTTTCGGCGCTTTTTGCTCATATGCTGTGCCGGAAGTTAGTGTACTACATATAATCCCTTGGAAAAACCTTGAATTACTACATAGAATCCGAAAGGTTGCGATCAACACTCTCCAAAATATGCATGCTGTGCGTGCTTTTATCGTATACATTTATCCAAGCACCGGTGTTTAAAGGTCTAAAGGAACTTTTAATCGAATCTAATGGAGACATTGATTGGATTTTGCTTGTTTGTTTAAATCGTCAAAAATGCAGTCGCCAAGCTAGAATCAGCATTAGATTCATGTGCTCATTCCACTGCGATTCTTTAGTTAATCGTTATTAATCCTGAAGTGGAATTATCCCTTAATTCATGCTCTGTTCAAGTAAGCGATTCCAGCAGCAAATTTTATACAGCCTTCCTTGACATATAAAATGTCGTTAGATAAGACTGGCTATCACATACATAGACTTATGCAAAGTACCTCGTTGACATGATTAAAATACAGTTACTCTGTTTGTAACGTTTTATTTTTTGATTTGATAGAACATTCTACTTCGGATAAAGGCCACCCTTCTATTCAACAAGTATCAGGTCACTAACCAGTACCGATAATTTAAACATTGACGAGCGTCTACGACTTTGGAGACCGATTCGGTTCTTCTGTATGAAGCAAGAGAATTGACGATACGAATGGAGATTGCGGACTTCTCTCCTCATATAGAGAGGTTGGCTGCTAATAACCTAATACCAAGGTGCATACCAAAACATTTCTAACGAATAAAGATCAGATTGATGAGTTCCGTGTGGTTCTAGTTCGCATTCCGTTAATTTTCATCTCCATTTTACACTAAATATGATAAAGCATGTCTCCCAAATGTGCACAACAAGGAAGCAAGATTTTGAGAGTTCTTGCATGAAAGCTCAGACCGTGCTACTACGCTATCGCGCCTTGCCAAGATAGGTTAATGTAACCCATTATTTCAAGTGTTAGATGAATGACACAGAATAGTCATGACACAGTGTAATGTAACCACGAAACATTTTTGTGCAATTTGACCGAATATCAACCAATCTGGCTTCAAGTCAGGCTCTATCTGCGTCTATCAATTGTTCTGTGTAATTACTGCATTATGACAATTAGAAAGTATTAAATTCTATTTGTCACTATTACGTAACCATTTTTATGTTCGTCGTCTCCACAAAAACGGTGAAGCCAAGATGCTTCACAGATTGCGATAGGAGAGGACAGCTCAGTAATGCTGTTGCCGATCTAGTGGAAGACTCGAATTTTTACCGTCCAACCGCAAGTCTACACTATCCAGCCCAGTAGAAGTTACAAGTGGCATACCTGAAGGCTCAGTCTTGGGGCCAATACTCTTCCTTGTATACGCGAACGATATACCCGCAATCGTACGCAGCAAAATCATTTTATTTGCGGATGACATCAAAGTCTGGACTAGCATACGCACCATAGAAGATTGCCAAATTCTACAAAAAGATCTCGAAACACTTCATATGTGATCCTTGCGGAAATGCCTGCCATTCAACATACAAAAATGTAAAATGTTAAACGTCGATAAATCATTCGAATTCACATACTCTCTGGGATCTCAGCAATTTTCATGAGTTACTGAAGAAAAAGACCTGCGAGTGTGGATTAGCAGTAACTTGAAGTCTTCACGGCAGTGTTCTGTTGTATACAAAAAGTCCTGCCAAAGCTTACCATTGCTCAGAAGGATCTTTGGTCGTTTCTCAAAGCAGATACTCCCACGTATAATTAACACCTATATCAGACCAACAATGGAGTATGCTGTTCAAGCATGGTCCCCATGGTTACAAAAGGACTTGACCTTTGGCAACGGGTATACCACCGCGCTACAAAACTGGTGACCGGGCTATACAACAGGCCATACGAGGTGAGGATTGCAACCCTTAACCTCTTTGACTTTTCGTACCGTCGTCTCAGGGGTGACTTGATCCTGCTGTCCAAAATTCTGCATACAGTGGATCACCCACTTGAACACCTGTTTCATCGGCAAGAAGCACGTGGTAGCAGATCGCAGGGCTACAAGTTAATTATTCCACACTCCAGATCAAATTGTCAAAGGTTCTTCTTTGCTGTCAGAGCTTGTTTTATATGGAATTCTTTGCCCCCACATATCATTTTTGCATCAAGCCTGAACATGTTCACGGCTGAACTTGACAAGTATATGTTGACCAAATCCAACCTCGCACCTGAATACACGTGCTGACTTTCCATATGAATAAAACACTTGTGTTGTTTTTATGCATTCCCTATATTTTGAATCTATGGTTACTGTAAAGTATTTGCTTTTTGGACCATTAAAACTTTGAATTACTTTGAATTACCATAGTGAACCAATTCATGTAATCTGAGTAAATTTGCTTGAACGGCATCCATTTTTGTATGCAACCTCGGTATGTGCTGGTTTTGTTACAAGGGGAACTGGTGTGAAATTCTCCATGTCATTATAATCGTATCTAAAACATTTTAGTTACCTTTAATTATAAAAGACAATTGAGCTATTGAATTAATCAATTTATTACAAGTTTGGAAACCAAATTTCCTCATAGTGCTATCTCGAATTGTTGCGCGGACAATTGGGTCATAGGTAATTAGTCCCAAAGCTTCGGTGAAACCAGCTTTGAAAAGAGATTACCCGATCTCGCTGCTGTCGATATCCTGCCGTGGTTTGGCAGGCACAGTTAGAAATAAACACTTTCAAATGTCAGTGGTCCGCCATTCATAACAATAAAACCGGCGAGCATATCCCGAATAGGCTGACCAGCTTCGCTGTATGAAAGAGACTACCGAAGATCTTATTACACATGCAACCGTATCACATTTACGGAGACCAGGTTGTCACAAAATTGAAGACAGTTGATAGGTCTTTAAGGTAAAACCTAACTTTAACGCCTCTAAAGAAAAACAGGTTGAAAATTTGACTTGCAGCTTCTATTTAGTAGTAGAAACCATCCTCCGAAGTCAGTGGCGTCCTAGACTGTGGAATTTTTCATACAAATCCGCACCTAAATCTAGTCATTTTACGATCTCGAATCCCTCAGACAGTTGTCAAGTGAGTTAAAGCAATCTACATTTTTTGAGGCGGATACAGTAAACCTGCTTGGGAGTCCACATCGATCGCCACTACTTGTAGAC
This sequence comes from Atriophallophorus winterbourni, assembly GCA_013407085.1. Taxonomy (NCBI): domain Eukaryota; kingdom Metazoa; phylum Platyhelminthes; class Trematoda; order Plagiorchiida; family Microphallidae; genus Atriophallophorus; species Atriophallophorus winterbourni. Next base: position 11,114 of record JACCGJ010025141.1, read on the forward strand.
ATCTTACTTGTAGAACTTTGAGTGTCTTCACTAGAGTATCTAACATTGACATAAATTTCCAAAAATTAGATAGGAGAAAATGTTTCCCTGTCAAACACCGCTAGTGATTAGTAATCTTGGCAAAATCCGTTGTCAACCACAACAAATTATGACGTGTGAGCACAAGTGCACACAACTTATTAACGTATAAAAATAGATAATTCCGAAATCCCTAGTCAGCTGTTGAGGTTTATCGTCTTCTTTGGAGATCTGTAAAGGGTCAAATATCGTCGAGACAATGTCTACGAGAGCAAAATCAAGTAGGATCATTTATGATCTTCAATTCATCGCGTGGTGCTATTGGAGGAATAATAATGACAACGTTGTTGTGATAATGGGATTGACAAGTATTTCTTGTTGAGCAGACAATGATCACTTAGTGTACAGATCATGAGCGGTCGACGTTCCTGAGTCAGAACTAGTACAATGGTTTTGAAGCCAGTGGGTTTGAATCGCTTCCGTTATTCTGTAAATGATAAGTCGTTTAATATTTGACGATCAGTTGTAACCGATTGATGTTAGCACGGTTATGTGAGACAAAGTAACCCGCGCAGAAGGCCACCGACACAAACTTGAATCACCCCATTTGAGCAACCACGACATTTTGTACTACAATATTCAATTCGATTTCCGTGTTGGATAGAAATCACAATGAATAGGCTAGAAAATGTTTAGGGTTCTGATGATCAGCTGCTTACTGATTCATATTGATCTGAGCCTGTTGATCACACAGCGCGTCCTCAAGACGTTGCAGGTCCAACGATAGCGATTTCAATCGCTCATCAATACGTTGTTCCGTATCTGATAATCTGTGAAGTTAAGACCATATGAAAATTGAATGTGGTTGTGTGAGAGCATTGATACAAGTTTTAAGAATTTTTGTTGAAAATACGGTCAAATCTCGTTACAGGAAGCTGTCTGTCAATGTCCATCTGTAGCGGTTTTAACAGACAATGATCAACTCTACAAGAATAAAAAATTGAAGTTCTCGTTATTGATTGATTGATTGATTTTAAATGTCGATTTGATAGATGGTTAGATAATCTTGGTCGATAAAATGATTATGAAAACCGCATGTTTAAACTCACAGTTCGCGACAGCGCTCCTCAAAAACATTCAAATTTTTTGAATCGATCTCTACTAATCTTTTGTCTGTGTTCTCAAAATAACCAGGCGATTTTCTATGAACAATATCGCCTCGACCGTCCAAATTAGGTTGGTGGTTTCGGCCCTTCAATGGATTGTGAGTAATATGTCAACATTTACATAGAGATCAGCATATGCATTTGCATTGATTTTTTTCCTAATTTCTTGCTCGTTTGACTCCAGGCTTTTTATTCTATCGCGAAGCTCTTCATTCATATGTTTGGACTGATGTGAAACATCTTTCAACTCTGCCTCGTTCGCAGCTAGTGCCGATTCGAGGTATTTAAACCTGAAATAAAAAAGTTGAAGTCGGGTTAATGGTACAACATGATCACCTTTAATCGACAATGTTTTTGAAATTATTATAATATTCGCTAGATTTTTCACGCACATTGCGAGTATGTATGTGTTCAACGCAGTTGTAACGAATGGGTTTCCGTGGTTACCGATGTATTATGATTCAATTCAATTCAATTTCAATTCAATTTCAAGCATATAGCTTTACAAAAACCACAGAATAATATGGGAACTACGAATAATATAAGAAGCAAAAACGGGATTTGATTTGCGACCTCGAGGATAAATCCTCATTTGCAAATTGAAATTTAGATTTCATATGGGGATTAAGCTAAGTCCCACAATCGGTGCAATGCAGCACCGGTAACTGTTTGGAATATTTTTCAACATTCCAATAACAGCATGATGGTTAGTTTTTGTTTGAAGTCAGATTTTCATTAATAAGTATTATATGACGTTGGAAAAGCAGGACGAAGAACACGACCGGTTTCGCGGTTGCTGCCGCTCATCAGGTATGCGTATCCGTGACCTGACATTCGAACGCCCATCTGACTTTGTGCTAAACCCAATTATTTGCGAATTCGAATATAAATCCTCACTTGCAAATTGAAATTTAGCTTTCATATGGGATTTGATTGCTTACTGAGCAGTTCAAGAATCAGGTAAAAATCCAAAGGGCGGAAATTGTTTTCGTTTGGTCGGATGACAAACGTAGATGCACGGTGTTAAGATATATAGTTTTCTTCGATGCACGGGTTTAGCGTCAAGACTTCTCTTGAAAATCTACTGATTTGGTGATCTGGTAGATTGTTCCAAGTAAAACAAACTCGCACGGCAAAAAATGTCGTTTACCGTTGAGTGGCGAGTAAGAGACAGTTAGAGTCAATGTGTGAGCTGTTGTCTTACGCCAGCCCCGTAGATTAAATCAGCATTGCAGAGGGTGATTTGTGGTTGTCAAAATATTGTAGACCAAAATCAAATCCCCTCGGAGACGACGATATGGATAATTGAATAAATTCAGGGGTTTGATTCGCTCATTGTATGGTTTCCGGCTGAGTCTGGTGACAAGTTTGGTAGCTCAATGATATATTCTTTGCAAATTCGCAACATTTTTTAAGACAGCGACCATGCTTGAAATGCATATTCCATCGTGGGATTGATCTACGTATTTATAATGCAGGGAATTGTCTGTTTTGAGAACTTACCGAAAATTCTCTTTAGGAGTGACAATTTCTGTGCTGTTTTGCGATAGTTGCAGTGGCTCGACACCCCTAGAGTGTTGCTTATTAACACACCCAACTCCTTTTGTTCCTTGGTCCACGAGAGGCTGTGTGTAGCAAGAAAGTACCGGAACTCCACATATTTTACAAGGTTTTACACGTGACACTTTTGGAAATTGAAAAATAGGCGGTTTTTTCGGGACCAAACCCGGAGGTTGTCCAGGTCCTTCTGGAGCAGTTCACAGTCTTCCGGCTTACTAATACTTGGCCACAATTTTATATCGTCCCAGAACAGTACGATCTTACTTTGATGAGAGCCCGTATGTCATTGGCATAAAGCGCGAAGAGGATTGGTCCGAGGACGGATCCCTGAAGCAGCCCACTTGTCACGGTCACCAACTTCGACAATGCACCGTCTACAGAGACTTGAACAAGCCGATCAGTCAGGTAATTTTCTAACAAGGGTAATAGTCTGCTAGCGATACCACAATGTTCCACCTTCTGCAAGAGAATACTGTTATTTACACGGTCAAATGCTTTATAAATATCGAGGAAACATACATGGATGGTATCCCCAAAATCTACTGCTTGAGTCCAATCGGTTAGTAAGGTAGGAGTATCCATTTATAAAACCGTGTTGTGCTCCCAAAATAGCCTATTGTCTTCAACATATTTGCTCAGTTTGCTCGCCACAATCTTTTCAAGCACCTTAGAGACGGCGGACAACATGGTAATATGCCTGTAATTTGCAGGCTATGAACGCGCCGCGCCTTCGACAATCGGAGTGATTATACTGAATTTCTAGCCCGTCAGTATGACATTTTGGGAAGGCGATTCGCAGAATATCTCAGTCAGAGCTCTGCATACAAATTATGCACAATGCTTGAGTATATTTGGGGCAATTGTATCATAAGCAAGGGATTTTCAAGGATTCAACGACAGCAGGATTCCCAGCACCTCTTCTCTAGTAGTGCTTATTGTGTCCAATGGTACAGCATGCATTACTCCTGGATCCAGTTGTATATCCTTCGGGACAAAATACTGTAGCATAATAATTTACGAAAACATATGCAGTGTCAACTGCATTTGTGGTCATTCCAGAGTGCATCCGCAAGGCCGGAACTCCTGGTTTCACTGAACACTGCTTGTTCACAATCTGGTAAAGGAGCTTTAGATTTCACTCCACTTTAGACAGCATATCAGCTTGATACTGTATTTTATCTTCAGCAATAAATTTAGTCACATGGTCTCTATGTGCTCGAAAAATACCCATGCGGTTCCGGTGGTTGACCAACGATAGTTTCTCCAATCCATATTTCGTATTTTTATCTATTTCCGAGTACGACTGCGGATTTTAAATTAAATTTTCCACACTGTTTAGGTACGAATGCTGAGTTAGAGTTGATTTTTCGTTTAAAATTGGTCAAAATTCTGGACTACTGATCTTTTACTCCGATGCCTTCAATTTGCCAATCGATAATCAAACTTTGGGCGTTTGACAATTTAGATGAGCATACCTTTCTGATTATTTTGTTGTATCACTTGTTCGCTCTGCTCGACATAGGTAGTCGAAATTCAAGACCATATGGTCGCTCAAACCTAGCGGACAATCGTATGTAATGTTTTCGACGGAGTCTTCTTCAGTTGTCAAGATCAGATCGAAGGCATATCTGTCGCTCTGTATCTTGTATTGCTTTCCACGTGATTATAAAAGCGAATTTGTTCAAAGAACTGCTGGAAAATGGCAGTAGTAGAGGTCTGAGAAATTTTGTTAGTCTTCAGTAGACTAGGCAGATTAAAGTCTCCCATGATCAAGATTCTGGTATGATATCTCGAGTCAATCAAGCGTAGCTTGTCGAGTAGAGTCATATTATACAGATCATTCGTTGTTGGTTGACGATAAATTATACCGATTGTGCAATCTTCGCATGTAGTCGTTGTCAACAAGCGCCATAGCGTGTCCTGAAATCTCAAGTCGGAATCAGTGAGTTCTCTACATTTGAGTCTATGGTTATAATAGAGTATCACACCTCCTCCACGTGATGCACGGTCTCGGCGGAGCAGTGACATGCCAGCAATCTATAACTTACAATTATGGATTTCCGGGTTTAGCCAAGTTTCGGCAATGGCAAATAAAGAGGTCTTTTGTCTCACACCTAGCAACAAGTTCGGCAACTTTGTTAATCAAGCATTGGGCATTGGTATAGAAACATCCAAGAACAGTTTTGATAAGCAAAGATGGATGGTGTCGTGGGAGGACATAATCTGAAACAACCGTTATTATCGCACCGACTCCGGAAGAGTCGGTACTTCTCTATTTTTGAAGAGTTTAGTAGCATATCGGTCATACCGGTGTTCCCAGGTTGAGACGCGCAAATAGAATTATCTCTTTGACCAAAATAGAGTGCTCCATCTGGTTTCAGTCCACACTCGGGAGTCATTTGGGGTGGTTTTGCGACCGATTGCTGCTTGCGTCTCACAGCTGAAAATTCATTTTTGGTTCAGATGATAGAGCTTCATCAATCCGGACAGTATTAGATGCAGTATTTCTGTAATTGCTGAGGATTACACCTTTTGAGACTTCGTGTATCCAGCATCTCCAGGTGGTACGTACAGTATCAACCATAGTACTCATTTTTATTTTTAGTGGACTTGGCCCATTACCTTTGTAATTGGCTGAGGAAGGCAGTCTGACAATATCAACGATGAGGGCCTTTTCGACACGAATAGTATCAGCCAGAAAACTCCATTGCTTGTAGTCATACTCAGCTCGCTCGTTAGCCCCAGGATTGCCTGCCAGCTCTGGAACTCCGAGGATGATGAGATTTCGGTTTGATGTCTTCCTTATGTCGCCTGTATTGTTCCTCCGTTCGCACCATGGAATATCAGCATGAATAAGAATACTCAGTGAATTGTTAGACCGAATTTAAATAAGTGTTTCATTTCATGAGACGTTAGATTCTGTTTGTTTACTGGACTATACCAATGCTTTCAACAGCATCGTGAAATTCTCCTTACACAAATAACTGTATGACGGCAATGTTTCACTAAATACGCTTAAGTGAATTGTCTCATACTTTGAAGGTCGTATCCAATATGTCATCGTGAGTGGCAAAGCCTGCCGTTTGATATGGTTCTGCATGGTATCCTGTAGGGTGAGATACATTTCCTCTATTCTATTTACATTTATAATCTTCCTTTTAACTTTTTTACCCTTTGGATTTTTACCAGATTTTCTAACTGCTCATTAAGTACGAAATACCATGATAAGGAAATTAATAATTTGGCTTCCACGAAGAATCACAAAAAGTGGCGAACGCCATATTGATTTCAGAAATCCAAAATCATGCTGTTTTGGCATGGGAACCTACCGCAGCTTACAAATATACTAAACTACATGTAATACCCCGAAACTAAAGTTGAGAAATTTTGTTTAAAATGTAAATTAATGTGTGTAATACAACATGGTAACACATATCTATACCGAAAAACACATCCGAATCACAATTTCAAATCTATGTAACCCGAAGCGTGTCTAATCCGAGTGGATGTAAATAAGTACAGAGAGACCATAAATTGCTTCAGGAGGACTCACCTCCTATCCCAAATCAATAGCTCTGCTTCAAAATCGGTAGGCCGTGACTTATCTTCGTTAGGTTTATCAGCGAGCTCAGAAGGTCAAGGTTAAGCTCATCTTACCGTATACGGCCTTGTTTCACTTGGTTTCAGGGCTTTTGAATATCCTTTATTCCTCTGCTGTACTTCAAGTAATTCTATTCTGTTTTCAATACGGCTAAGACGCTGTGTGAGGTTGTCCGACATTTTGAGGCTTATAGCTCACACCAAAAATTTAAACCAAAAGTAGCGGATAACAAACGTTCCAGCTTTTCAACAAACGGCCAATCAGGTGTCTGCTTTAACCCCATTGTGTTTTGTCCAATTAAAATTAAGAAAATGATAACATCTCACTAGTTGAAAAGGAAAATAAAATTAAAATGGTGCTATCCTCATCACCTGTTTTAGATCGATTCACGATTCCAGAATTTAGGTTGGCAAAAGCTTTAGCTTCACAACTATCATAGTATATTAAATAATCGTTCATGTAAGGGAAACAAATAATATTTAACGTAAATGATTCCATGTTGAATATTTATTATGAGTTAATACATAAATGTAGTTCAACCATTTTACAGCAAATAGGTGTCCACATTTAGGAAACTGGGTGTGGTAATAATATTTTCAAGAAACGCAACAAAATGAAGCTGGCACGTACAGAATAAATATATCAGTGGCAGGCAAGTTTGGAATGGGGAGAATGAAATGTAGTTGAGTGGCTAAGTGTATGTCGCGAGTCATGCAATCAAATGAATAAGCAGATAGACCACCCGATTCGGTAAGCCGCAACGAGTTTGAAGTAGCCAACATCCTACCTGGATTTGGTGTTGCGTGCACGCAAAATTATTGAAAGTAAAAAGGAATCAAATCTTTCAGTTATATTTAAAATTGATTGGATTTGATTTTCACAAGGTCGAACGTATAATTTTATGTATCGGATTGGGGTAATATCATTCAAACAGCATACTTGTAGTTCATTTGAAAATTAGCAGTCGATATAAAATATATGTTCAAGCTTTCCAATTTCAATAATTGGAAATAGCTGTTCATAGAACATAGTTTTTTGAGTTTTATGCTAATAAAACAGTGATACGTTAGATTTTGAAACCACTGTTTATTATGGTTCGTACAACTAACCATGATTTTCTAAGACAAAATCACATAGCGATTTCTAGTCAAACAGTCGAAGCTTTGAAAGACCTACCATCTGATGGTACAAAAATGAGTGGCGTGATTTGCCAATCCAAGCGTTAAATGAATTCTTATAAATTACGTGTGTGTAATATGTTTGGAAGATGTTTGGGACCGATTAAGTAGTCATTTTCCCGAAAATAAATGTGTAAACTATCACTTAGTACAGTTTCTGAATAAAGTTTCATAAAATCGAACACTCGGGTATCGATAAGTCAGAAAGAAAGCAAACTCATCGAGAAGAAAGTCAACGACTCATGGATTACGGCCAATTAAACCGGGTAAAATACCCAACACCTGAAACAAAAATAGCGAGCTACGGTATGTATAATTTATGTAAAAGGGGTATCCGAAGCGATAAATAGAATTTTAAACGCAGCTTTAACACGTGTAGCATATTGGATGGCTTTGGTGCACATCAAGGAAAAGTTCCGTTTAGACGGCTCTACTGATGCCTCTAGTGGCGTACCGCAAGGTTCAGTCCTCGGGCCAGTACTTTTCTTGGTTTACATCAACGACCTACCAGAGACGCTCTCATACGAGGTGATTCTCTTTGCTGATGATATTAAACTTTGGACGCGGATAGAATCAAATGCGGACTGTGTACAGCTGCAAAGTGATCTAGATGCTCTAGATGAATAGTCGGTACGAAATAAGTTGCCATTCAATTTCCAAAAATGCAAGGTGTTGCAAATTGGGAAGCCATTTCAGTACCAATATCACTTTGGGCAGACAATTTTGAGCTGAACCGAGTCGGAAAGGGATTTTGGAGTCTGGGTATTCGGCAGCCTGAAGTACAGCCTGCATTGCGAGGCCATCTACAAGCGTGCTTCCAAGCTTCTAGGTATGCTGCGACGGATTTTCCGAACCTTCTCGTCTGGAACGTTGCAAACCATCATGAAAGCCTACTTAATTCCAACCATGGAGCATGCATCGCAAGCTTGGACTCCATGTTTAAAAAGGATATATTATTTCTTGATAAAATATAACATCGTACAACTAAACTCGTAAGTGGTTTCCGGACACTAACGTACGAGGAACGATTGCAAAAACTGAGACTCCCTACTCCCCTTCAAAGAAGCTTTCGAAGACAAGTGATACTAACATACAAAATATTAAATACCGTACATCAACTTTCAAAACATTTATTCGAATGCCGTGAGTCACGACATACACGCAGCCACTCAGCAACACTACAAATCCCCCACTCCCGTATCAGCTGTCGCCGATATTTTTATTGTGTACGTGTCAGTTTCCTTTGAAATGCCCTCCCCGAATCGCATGTCATCGCTCCCAGCGTCGAAAGTTCATTCCAAATTTGGATACTTATTTGTTGCATAACGATTTAACGACACCTGCATATTGACTCGTGGTAAGTATTCAACTGGACTATACTTGACATTACATGATTATTTTAGAATAGTAAATTGCTAGAGCATTTGCGGTTTCCAACGCTGTTTCAGTTTTTCACCATTCTGGATGGGAAAAATACCTGGTTTGACTTTTGTTTTCGCGTTCATGATTTTGCATAGTAACTTAGGGTTGCGTTCCATTTTTGACAGGAGCATCAATTGGTTTGCTTCCTTATCCTTTCTAATAAGTGCAGTCACTTTGTTGCGTAACATACGGAAATGTTGCCAAGAAGTAGGAGTATTGTTGGCTTTATGCTGCACCCACGCTGCTCGCTTCTGCTGCAGACAAAAAATGAAGTTCATGTACGCACCTTTTCTTAACGATCTGCGAGTCCCTCGTCTATCTTCAGTTTAAGAAAGCCTACAAGTTCGTTCCATTGCGAGTCAGGGCTTATGTTGTCCGTCTGAAAATGCGGAATCTGCACGAGCGATTTACTCAGGGCCAATTTATCTACCCGCCGAACCACCCCATTCGGAGCAAGTGATTGCTGAGTACTCCAAACATAGTCTAACACAAGCACTGAATAGTCACTAAGACCCAGCGGAGCCTGGAATTCGGTCTCTTCGATAGATTGTTCTTCCGATGTTAACACCAAATCGAAGACTGAGGGGCGGTCAGAACCTCTCCTTCGGGTGCATTCGTGAACATGGTTGTATAACGGGACTGAATCTAGTACCTCACTAAATCGGTTTGTGGGGAGTGATCGTCATTGAGATAAAGGGTGGACAGATTAAAATCACCCATAATAAGTGTAGTTGCTTGCTGTGTGCGAGTCAAGCGCTGAAGCACTTGGATCAACCTTTCGTTGTAGGATTCCGTAGATGAAGGGGACCGGTAAACCACACCAATAATGCAAACTTCACCAGACATCAGCGTTAAAGAACACCAAATTGTATACTCGAGTGTGAATTCTGTGTTGTCTATTGGATGGCACTGGGGTCGATTATGATTATAAAGAGCAACACCACCACCACTTCTCTCTCAATCGTTCCTTATCAAATACATATTTGGAATTGATATCTTTGTTACAATCAATTGGGAAGAATACCATGTTTCTGTAATGGCGATAATGTCAGGTGAGTAGCGCGAACATATCTCGGTTAGCTCAGCTAATTTGTTTGGAAGGCTTTGTGCATTTGTATATAAACATCTTATAAAGTTTGTGGTGTTTAAATCATGAAAAGTTATAAGAGGGCCGACTCGGTTAGAGTCGGAATGCTCAAGTTTTTTGGAGCAATCGCATGACATTCAGGTTGAACCTCATCACTAGGTGTTTGAGTGTCGGTACTATCCGTTTGCTTGCTTCCGGCTATTACCTTGGGTAAGCTCAACTTGACGTTTTGGGGTAGGTTTTTTCTATTAGCTTTCCATTCACGTTTGATAGTATCCGTCATTTCGGTTGTGAAGAAGGTTAGCTCTAAAGGGCTAGGACCTCGCCCTTTATAGTTGGCAGACCGCGGTATCCTAAAAGCATCCACATGGTATTTTTAATACCAATTGTTTCGGCTAGATATTTCCACTGTTTGTGGTCGTGCACAGACTTTTCTTGAGAAGGTACGTCAGCAGCATCTTCCGGAACATCAAGAATTACAATACTTCTTGGATTACGTTATTCACGAGATTTCTGGGACGACTTTCGCTCCCACCATGGTAAGTCTGCATGGATACGACATGTCGTCCCTGGAACACCTCTAAGAATGTAAGCATTTAAGAGTACGTTTTCCACGTCCTCCGCAGATTGCACCGTTATTCTTAAAAGGCGAAGATCATCCGTGTAAGGAGAATTCAGGTGGCGGTTTAATCGAACTATTGATGAGGGAGTAACCGCGGCCAATCTCGTCTGAATGCAGAGTTTAAGCCACTCAGCTAAGTCATGTTTTTGCTTAGCTTCGAACAGCGTTTCCTGCGACTCGGTCACGTATGTACATATAACACTAAGGTTTACACCCGCGGATTTTGTTTTATAATGTGAGTCAGTCATTTTAGTAGTGGTTTTTCTGAGTCCTTTTCTCGTTTACGTTAAGTCGAGGAGTCACTGATTCCGACGAACGCTTCCCCGTTTTAGTCACCATCTGCGCGGTTATCTGGGCAAATGTTGGCCTGTTCGAGTATGATGGATTTTCGACCGGCTCTTCGGCAGTAACCTCTAAGTCGGGCAACAATTGTGCCTTTATGACGTTGTTCATCAATTCATTCAGTTTTTGCATACTGGATTCCAGTCCATTTAGACGCGTCTCAATTTCATTCTCAGGGATTTTCGCACAGGGATAAACATCTCCATTAATAATCCATACCAAATGCGAGGTTAGCGATTTGTCGCATTTAGCATGAACGATCGTAACACGTGACAGACTTCGCCTTAGGACTTACCGACTTTTGGCAAACCGTACACATGCAGCTCGGTGCGCTTTGTATCCTTTTCGGGGTCATCCGGTCAGGGTTGTGTGCAGTACTGGTCAGTGGTTTGTGCACAGGCAGTGGTTCTGTCGAGCGATCGATGATGAAGATCGTGAGCGCGACCAAAACTTCGGTGTTCACGAAAAATAGCAAAATCATAATTTAATCCTGTGATATTCTTCGGTAGTTGATCGCACGATGTTGAAAATATAACCAGTCGATTTCGGCGAATAAGATCTACCCGGTGACGTTAATTTCTTTGATGAATTGTAGAGTATTAACATTCTGCAATGTTTAATTCATTTTATAGCCTAGTTAGTTTTATGCATATTTGTCATACGTTTATCCATGCGCGTATGAACCAGTGTAAGATGACCGATTGCACTCTGGAAAGGGATTTTCTGCTTATCAGAAGAGGTATTAAGGTTATCTCAAAATTGAGCTGTTTCCGCGGATTTAAATGGACACACTATTGTCGATCGTCACTTCCGTGAATGTAACAGATTGATCAAAAACATTTCGTTTGATAGTTCACATCCACTGAACAAAACTATTGTTGCCCGCAAATATTTTCCACCACCAGAAGCCAATATTTTATTCCATATTCAAGAATTAATAAATTCAGAAACTCTTGTTTCTTACCTGGCACGATACATTGTTAATAAATCGATGGCTTTCAGAGTTGAAGATGCCTTGTCAATTTTCTAATTTCATTCGCATGTCTGTCTAGGCCTGGGTAACCTGCAAGTATTTTGGCCCAGGTACAGTATTCATTGTGCGACACTGCCGGGATCAGGCCTGTGCTTTTATACATGTCACTATTTCTTAGCTTTCTGGAGAAATTAATTTAACTACTCAAATTTTGTGTACACGAACAAAGTCATTATCTCTTCTTCAAAGATTAATCGATTTACCTGCATCAGGCGGAGTGATGCTACTTTCGAGAAGGCCTGCTGCTTTCTACTTGGTTTACAGCGAGCTAACACTCCGTTGCGCAATGAATTATGCCACTAATATCATTTAATAATGGACCGAATAGTAGTTGGACCGGTTATATTTGCAGTAGGGTTTGATGACGGGTGATAGAAAACGCCATTTCGTAAAGCTGAGTAATATTTTGGTATCTTGTGAAACGCTTCTTTGGAATGCGCAACGAGAAAAAGATATGGGTGCCTGTATATGCTCTAGCTTAAAATCTTCCCTTCAAACAACCATTGCCTTCAAAACACATCACGCGTTCTTAATATAATTGACGAGAATTTTGAAAAAATTTCGGAAGACATTCTTACGTATCATGAATACATGCTTGTAGCCGGTCATAGAATATTCTTTCCAGTTCTGGTCTGTGGCTCAACAAATATGTAGAACTTATTTTTACGAATATATCACCGCTCAACAAAACTAGTTCTCAGCATCCGAAAGGATAGCTCTACTGAGTATGCTCGACGAATCAGATTTGACCTTACTCCTCTTTATAACAGATTTAATACGCAAACCATTCGTTGACTCTTACAAAGAGATACGTGGAAGTATCAGATCCATGAATATACCTTAATGGCAACAGTTCCAGCGTAGACGTTAGGTAATTTTATACTGTCCGTATGTTTACTTGGAACGATTTACCTTCTATGGTTACTCATTGGACTAACTTTCACGAGTTTAAAACTAGGTTAGAAGGGATTCTTATAGCAAACATTCTTATTTTCATCAGATAGCTTACTACCGGTTACCTGCTGTTTGCATTTAGCCGGTAGGGACAATACGATCAGTATCCGCATGCCTGAAAACACAGGGATGGTCAAGTTGAGCTTGTAAGCCACTGTTTGATAATGTTGACACGGCCAAATCGTTCAATTACGTGTCCACACACACGAAGATGGGGTTAAACCCAAGGTCATGAACAAAGATCCTCATTTGCATGCATTTACATCACATACACACACCCAACAGTGGCACACAAGCTCAACTTGCTTACCATTTCCCCACCGCTTCAAGGAACGCGGATCCTGGTATGAAAGCACAAGCCTGATCCAGGCAAAGTGCCGCAGTCAGACTGCACATGGGCTACGATACTGTCAGGTTGCCCAGACCTAGACAGATATGAGGAAGAAAAAAGAACAGGAGAAAACAGGAAAAAACGCGGATCCTGATCATACTGTCCCCACCTAACGAGTACAAACATCACGAAACCTAGCTGATCTGAAGGAGGATTCAAATGCATGGCGAAGTTGGCATCAGGTGAATAGTGCGCAACCACACCAACAGAAAATTATACAGGGACGCGTACATGCAATCGTCGTACCACTGTGGTGATGGAAAAAGCGACTTATCAAACCGGCAAAGGGTACTTGATCAAAAGTTCTTCCATAAACCCACAATGATGTTTAAAGAACAAATACAGCATCCTGAAGACATATGATAGCATCCGAAATTGAGAATAATCTGAAGTGGACACAAGAATAAAGTAGCAAAGAGTACATAAAATGGAATCTCCGCCGCGGTTAAAAATCAAAGTTTTCGGATTGGCCAGGATGGTTACTTGGATCATCAAAATGAAGTTGCTCGGAAGAGATGGGTAGAACAACTTCCTCGTTTTCATCTTTGTAGGAACATTCATCAGACGGTACATCCTGTTTAAAGATCAGATGGCATAGTATTTGATGAGATATTTTACGTAGAATATATTGAGTCATGTGGTCTAGGCTAAAATGACTGACTGAAGCAAAATGACGAGAAAAACAATGATAACGCACCACGTTGCTCAACCATTAGTAACAGTGGAATTAAACATATAAGAAAGGCAAATGGGAAGAAATGTGTGTCGATGATAGTAAAGAGCTCATAAAATAGTCAGAGGGTTCGCAGCTGTTTCGTAGGCAAACATCTACAAAGTACCAGAAATAAGTACAATGGTATGAGCAACATGGAGTCCTGATAGTTTAACTGCCATCATTATAGAAGCATATAATGTGTCACAGGAATACTGCCACATTGCACAGTTTATGCATAGATGGAAGATCGTGTTATTTGATGGCATAATTTTATTAAATGGACTGCGATGACTTTTAAACTTTCACTAGTTGGGGACCTTAGATAGCTGTTGATAGATTTAAAGCGTGGGTGCTCCTTGTTAACATGATGTTGCTTTTGATTACGACATGATGTGTGAGAGACTATGGCCTTAAACGCAGAAAGCAACGTCAGAAGTGAAACTGCTTAGGAGTTCATCAATCCTGACAAAGAAACCACGATTGGATGAGCCATTACGTTGGCATGAATGTAGAGGACCGACACGCGACCGCTACATTCCGAGAATAAAAATACGGAACTTAATTATAATCAGAAAACCGACAAAATGAAGTGAAAAATTCGAACAATTTGAAAGACTTACACCATCGTTGAAAAAGCGTCCGATGATGGTAGCTGCGAGATTATATATTTGATCATTTGTGTGATCTTGCAGCGCTTCCAATCGGTCCAATGCATTGCAAGTTTCTATTTCGATACAGACGTTTTCAAGTTGACCGAACCCTTCTGCGACCTGAAAAAATGAGCACGCATAATCCGCGATTGCAGAAATATAGTGCACTCTATACTCGACACAATAATGAGAATACGAATGAAATGTTAAAAACAGCGGAAAATAATGGAAACTGCTCAAACTTGGCATGTTAAGAGAAACGACAGGAAAGCTAATATCTGGAAGAATGGTAGCTTTCAAACCTGCTAATATAATAATAAAAAATACGCATGTGAATCACTTGCTGATACTAGTTTTCTCCGGTGCGCAATACATCGGTTAATAGTACCATCACAGTAGAACCAAACAATGAAATCATGCATAGAGGACAAATGACTGGATTTGAAAAGCTGTAAGACAGCAAACGAGAACAGAGACACGCCGAGAACTCGACATACATCTAAACAATAGCAAGAAGAGAGCTTCCTTTGAACGCAATGCATTGTCCTTTTTCTTCAATGGACAGCATATTCAAAGTTACCTACACAAAACTATCACCAAAAACGATTGTGAACCTGTGCTGATAATGTGGCCACTGCGAAATAGGAAAGCGTACACTTCTAATAGAAAATAAGATTTGCCACGAACAAAAGTATAAGTAATCAAACAGAACACAATTTCCTATGGAAACGATATGATGTTTACGCATTGTAAAGATGTAGTGTGTGGAAGGGATGAGAAATACTTTATTGGCATTCGATATCACAGAGCTAACACCCCGCTATCAGGTTTTGTGCAGTTTATAATAGTCACGCGAATTGTGAGTACGTTCCATGAAACTTAAATCGGTTACAAAGAAATATAAAAAGCAAATTGCTATTAGCAAAGCCAATAGCGGTTCAGTGAAGATACAGATGATAAATCTTGGTCAAGCGATTAAACAAACAGACGGTACCCTGAAACTAGTAAGGGGACACAAAGAGTTGAATGTGTATTTCGCGATGTCGAGATAAAAAGCGATACGTAATGCTAACACCGTTGAACGATTTAGAATTTGACGAAGAACTGGCACAATTCCAGGATAGAAACAAATTAGACTGGAGCGATATGCATGAAAGAAAAAGTAGACAAGATACGATGTAAAATATGAATCAACAGAACTTAAAACCTCAAATGATATGCTTTGTGTAGCGCAATGAACAAAACTAAGTGGATCACATTAATGGGAAATCCGAATACAAACGTTGAGATGTTGATGTCGAAAATACCTCCAAGAGTTTTCTTAGTGATTCCAGGACCAAAATTATTAGCTTGGCCTCATTATGGGATAACATTTTGCACAAGGGAGGGATAACATTATTGGCTAGCAGATAGTGGCATTGCTCGCTAGTTCCACCATTGATGAGGTTGCTTATAACCCAGCAAGCTTCTTTTTGAATTCGGAATTCAGCCTGAAAATGGAAATGATAAGAGTAGATGAATAAATGCACTATCACGCATATTGTTTTCGGAGTAATGTATCAAAAATCTAAAATCATATTTGGAGCGTTTGATACACACCAAATGCACTTCAACAATCGTGCATGATACATGAAAAAGGAGGAAAGCAGCAACTAAATCTGATAAATTGAACGAAGACTGAGACTATCATGCTGTCCACAGGTAAAAAAAAACGCCCAGTTCGGAAAACCTGGCATGCGCTGCAACAATAGTCAGCATGGAAAAACTTAATCGGCAGTAGAATTTTACTTGGTACAAATATCATTATCATCAATATAATTCCACATTGTTCTAACTCAAAAAACCCGATATTATCATCGACTCGGTACGAGCTAGCGCAGTGAGCCAATGATCTATTAAGCTAGAAAGAACAGATTTACGAGAAACAGAATAGGTTTCATTTTCATAGATTTGATAGAACGAAGTTTCACATTCTACCTGTTACTCGAGCGACACTGGAATATCTGTGCAACATTCGATTTCACCTACTGCTAAAATATTGTCAGGTTTTCCAGGGCTAGACATGCAGCTGACTACAGGTGGCAGAAAAGTAGTGTACGATGTGCACATTTTCGCAATAAGCGACAACAAGAAAGCGTTTGATGTGCTAGACAAATGATTTGAATTTATTCTACGTAAGTTTGCACTATTAAAAGAATTAAACGGTAAGTTTATTATGAATGACGGCCAGGACCATAATCGCCTGATACTCAGAGCTCAATTGCATAGTGTTTTAATTTCACTGTCAGTGATAATCAGTGGACAGTTTAGTTTTCTTTCATAATTCTACATCTATAATCGGTCGTTAAATGAAAACATTTCAAGCTAGCGTGCAAGATTTTTAGTGTCAAGAGAGCAGATTTTAGCTGAATATTATGCTGCATCTTCGTCCTTATCCAAAATAAGGTTGGTAACAAAATGTGAAGAACGCGCAAGATACTATTTTTAAACTGTGCAAAACAAATCCTGCGTACTGATTGGGTAGTTCAACACTAATTTATGCAATCGTTCTTTACAGGTTTACGTTTCCAATCTCGGTATAGTTAAACAAAAATAACATTTAAAACAGGTGAAACTCACTTTGTTCAACAAATTGATGATGCATGGTATGATGTTGTGTTCGATCACTTGTTGAATTTGGTCCTGGGTTCCGGCTGTAATATTACTGATAACCCAACAAGTTTCCTTGACAATTGTAGACTTATCGCAAACGAGCAAGTTTCTAACGCAGCGTAGAAAACCGAAATCTAAAACAGCTTGTGTCTGTTCGTTGTCGCCAACAACAAGATTGCCAAGCGCTCGCAGGGAAGGCGAAATTAAATTTGCCTGAAAATAGACAAGTATGTGCGAAACCTACCGTTCCGGAAGAGACAAGACGGAGTAAACTGGGAATTGAACCACTGTTGATAATCTCGTTAACAGCGTCATTCACGGCATCACTGGAGTAAGCCAAAGCCCAAGCAGCGTCAACCTGTACTGCAACGTCTTTATCATAATCTAGCAAACGATTCAAAACAGGGAGTGCAGCCTTAATAAATCCAAGAGGTGGCGGAGGATCTTTACAGCGGCAAAGGTTGGACAAAGTCCATGTAGCAGTAGCAACAGCTTTTGGATGATCCCAAGCCCGTTCCAACAACCTGAGGTTAGATAAAAATGTTAACCTCACTTTAAAATTGGTTGCAAAATGCCAGCTTGAAGAACGATGTCTCTATATGTGGGACAATCGCCTGCAATGTTTCCTAATACCCACACGCTTTGCTCAGCAGTGTTAATGTTCGAATGATTTATCAAAGGAACAAGCTTTGGGATGGCACCAGCTTCAACAACAGTAGCAGTCTGCTGACTAGTGCCAGACGCAATATTTGTCAAGGCCCAGCAAGACTCGAACAAAAGAGAATCACTGAAAGTTTAAAACAAGAAAAACTTACGAAGTGGACGAAAGCGAATCAACTAGAATGCTTACGGCATTTCTTTTAATAAAATCGTCAATTGGTGGGTCACGGCTCCGAGATAAGACCTTTCGACAACATTCAACAGCTTTATACCGGATATTTTCATCCGCCGATTGCATATCACGCACCACTGCGTCATAATCAACATGCTCAAGCGAATCAACCTAATAGGTACATAAGTGTGATGATTTCAATACCTGTTTTTCTTTTAAAGGGGAAGTTTCATCAAGTTCCAACAAAAGAATATTTCTCCGTTTTAATAAATTTTCATCTTTTTTAGCACGCCGTAATTCTATTGATTGATCAACACGTCGGCGACGCAGTTCCTAGAAATGTATAGAATAGAAGCGATTGTCAATAAATACCTCAGAACTTTTATCCCTATTCTTGTATAAACGAGAACGATCCATCGCGCGCTACACTAATTTTTATTTTAACGATAAAGTATAACAAAAATGCAAAATACAAAAAAATATATACAATAACAAAATATACATGAGTACGTCGATTAATTAGATTAAAAAATAATATTGCAGTGACTTTGTTTTCATTTATTGTCAAGCGTTATTTCGTAGACCAAATGTTAATCTGGTGATAATTAAAATTTCTGCTATCGTTATTTCCGTTCAGACAGCGGTTGGACTGTGCATAATAGACCATTAATTGTTCATAATAAATGTATTTAAAACAACTTAACGCAACGGTTCTGTGTGAACTACAAAGCAGCCAAATGATGAAAACATTCTGACGAAATTCTACATCTATAAAAATCTAGTATCGAATTAAAAATGAGGATTTGCTGGATTTCTCAAGTGTCAACCATTTCGACGTGACGAATGG
Organism: Atriophallophorus winterbourni; assembly: GCA_013407085.1. Lineage (NCBI taxonomy): Eukaryota > Metazoa > Platyhelminthes > Trematoda > Plagiorchiida > Microphallidae > Atriophallophorus > Atriophallophorus winterbourni. The sequence continues at coordinate 30,184 of JACCGJ010025141.1, forward strand.
TATGTTGAGCTAAGAACTCAACATTTCAACCTATAGACCGTTTTTTCATTTCACAACAATAATTTTGCTCGTAAGCAACTGAAAAGTTGGAAATCACAGTCATGTAATACCAAACAGATAAACTATATATCACCGCGAATAATTCTACTGGAAATTTTATAAATGTGCCAGAGATTATTGGAGAGCACTCATTTCATCAACGCGCCACGATTGTATAAATGACTGTCTGACCGAAAATCTCTTCTCACAAAATAGTTACGAAGCTCAAACCGTCAGCTCTTTGAGTTCAAATTGAATCTAACCCTTATCTAACTTCTCGCCCGGCTCACTTTCTTCATTACGGACCGTAGTTACTGTGTAGAGGGCAATAGTCACAGATCGCGCATTTTGAAGATACCAAGTGTTTTATTACAAACAGCGTGCTTGGACCATTACCTTATTTTTGATATATAAATGATAAACATAGTATCGTTTCTAACTGTTAATTATTCGACATAAAAGCAATTTTTCTTATCCATCCACAGAAACCAATATTTGCCAGCCAGATGAGACACAGATTTTGCTGCATTATCCGAATGGGGCAATAGAAATGCTTTCTCATTCACCATTGACAAATCTAAATTCACGCCTTCAAGATGTACAGTACCGAATGAACTGATTATTCCCTATAGTATGCCGATTCAAATGAATAACTGCAGGCGTGATCTTGGGTTTAGATACTCTGAATCCATTGCCTTCAACAAGCAAGTACACCAAATGTTCTCCAAAACAAAGCATGAGTGTAAATACGATACATGAGTAACTTACTGTACGATAGTGCTGTATACTTGACATTGAAATTTTGTGTATGAATGTACATATTTTGATTTGCTTGTGCAAATGTTTTGTCAAATATTGAATACGTTTATAAAGTCTTGGATGTCCAAGAATAAATCATTTATTTTTGTCCTAAAGTTCTTCAGTGATAGCAGGAGGAGTTTGTCCCAAAAGAGATATGAAAAACGGACATCATCGCGATATTAAAGAACAAGGTTGACTGAAGCGACTTCAACAATTTCAGGGGAAAATCCCTTCTGATTTTTGTAGACAAATTGGTTGCCAGAGTCTTGCAGATCTTGTTCAAAGTTTTAGCTGACTGAGTTTACTACGAATCACAAAGTGGATTTTGCGGGAGAAGAGATTATGTTCACCTTCAGATAACCTCAAGAAAATCGTCAGAAATAGCGCATGCCATTATAATCTTTTTTTATTAATTTAACGGAGGCATTCGACTCGGTCAGTCTGTTATAACGGTTGATTTTCCGTAGTCTTCAATATACAACGAGGCATCAAACAACTGTATATTCTTGCACTCATTGTGTTCGGCATTTTATTTGATGTGCTTCGGAAGCAAGCATTTAGAACGAGAACAAAAAGTGTTTTCCCACTCACGCGAACTAGTGGCAAACTTTTTAACCTACACCGGTTGAGAGTATCAACCAAGGTACAGGATATGCTAATCCGTAACCCTCTGCTTGCCGACGATAAAACCAATAGTGTCTACTGTCACAAACACCTCCAGTCGTTAATAAACTGTTTCCTGTCGGCATACAAAAAAATTGGGGTTGACAATCAGCATGAACAAGACCATAGTCATTTGTCAAGGGATCGTATCACCTCCAAGCATCACTCTTGAAAATTTTCAGCTTGAACAAGTACAATGTTTCACATATCTTGGTTCAACCATTGCGGATAACCTCTCGCTAGAGTGGAGATTGATAAAGTGAATGGTAAAGCAGCTGACATTTTGTCCCATCTGAACTCTTATTTCGGGGCAACCGCATGCGGACTGTAAAGACAAAGTTAATGGTAAACAGCCCGTGCGTTTTAAATGCTTTACTGTACGGCAGTGAAACCTGAACCACCCAGGCAAGACCCGAACGAAAGCTGAATGCTTTCCATCTAACAAGCATCCGTCGATTCTTGAACATATCGTGGGTGGACAAAGCTAGTCTACAGAGCATTTACACCCCTACTACGGCATAACCGTTTAAGATGCCTTGTCACGTCTACAAAATTGAAAATGATCGTATTAATAGAAATATAATAAACGGTGCGTTGAAATCGAGAAGTCGACCATGGAGACGACCGCACTTACGGTACAAAAACGTTTGCACAAATATATGAATGCTCTTGGCATTATACCAACGCTTTGGGTAAAATTCGTTCTTGACCGCTCTCTATGAATGCATTGTGTAAAGCGTCGTGCGCCAGCTCTTGGCTATTAATCGCAGATCTCACCGCTGGCGTGCAAGTGATGCCGATCCATCTAGTACTGCTTATAGCCGCAAACTTCGCGGGAAAGATTGTTCCTCCTGAATCGAAACGTTTAATCATTTGAAAAGCTGTGGAGCATAAAGGAATCATGTGATTGTGATATACATCCATAGTCGACATTGACCGGAAATGGCCCAAAACAACAGTAAGATTAAACATACAATTATCAACAGATTCTTGGTTATCCTAAGCATGCTAATCATGATCAATAATTACCAAAAAAGTTGTAAAATTAGGCTAAATATTTTTAGATGCTTGTTATGATGAAACGGATAACATAGAAGAGAGACAGTCTTTTTGATTCCTCAATCGATGCGTTGTTCTTGATCCAACAGTGAGCATAACGGAACAACGGTCGAAACTGAGCGTTGAGCAGAAGTACAAGTTCAAACGTCCAGGTTGTTTGGCCGTGGATATGTTTTGAATTTTTAGGATAGCCACAAATTCAAAATATGATGGTTTAAATTTAGTTATGGATGAAGTGGTTCGCTGAGGTAGATAAAGCGAAAAAACAGCTGACACTTATGTGGGTGCATAGCCAGACTGATGTAATTTCGTTTTCATTGCTGATTCGGTTGGTTTGAATGTAACGAAAGCTGGAAATTTGTTTCCAGGTTTTAGCATGACTCACCCAAATCTTTCCCTTGTTGATAGTTTTGTATTTCTGGTAACCCAGTTTTAATTGAATCCATCTAAAATCCATTGAAAATTTATTTCATTCCATGTTTAGCATTGGAGATTGATAACCCGAAAGTTACAAGGGGAATATCCAACGGGATACTTTTAGCCTTAGAGAATTTAAACTGCGGGGTGTAAATTACGTGAATTTTGTGTGAAATTCCGTTTTATTCACTATTTAAACAATTTGATTCTTCTCAATTCTACACAAATTTTATCTTCGTTACTGTCCTATCCACATGTACACCCCATTTTGTTTTATTGAACTAATTCATATTGCTTGGCTGCCATTGAATTCCACAACCTTTGCACGTGGTATTCGGAGAAAACAGAGACGATTGTTCACCATTGCATTGTCTATCTTATAAGCATTTGCTGAATTTATTGTTGTCATTTGGAAAATGTGAGCACTTTTGGCTCATATCCTTTGTACAACCCGGTAGAGTTGAGTTTTGTTCATTGTTGTTGTCTATTAATCTTGTTAATAGTACCGTAGTATATCCGAATCGTTATTTTGAATTTGTCGAAATAAGAAACGGGTGGTCTACGCCTTACTCAACGACTTTAGTCGATACAGTACTCAACCCGGTTTGTTCCATTTGAAGAAACAGAACATTCAGTTGCCCAATTGGAAACGGTCAATTTGGATCGCCGACCTATTGGTACGAGGATCAAACTTGGACCTTCGTGCCACTATTCTGTTCTATTTCAATATTCGTGACGTCCCTCGTGTTTCTGTTTTATAACTTTGCTATTTTGCATTAATTGATCATGCCTAAAAATCCAAACGTTTGAACCCAACAGAGAAGCATGTTCACAGTGATGATAATGACACTGTTGGTTCCGCTTCACGTTGCACTTGCATATCGCTTTCAGGTAGTCCTAAGTTAGACACTAATCTAGAGCTGTCTATGCGTGTAGTCGAATTAGAGCAGGATTCAGTATTAGCCAAAGAAATCATAGCTCGCTTGTGCAGATGTAGTGTCAACGACGATCAGATGGCTGATGTTCCTTTCGCTCGAAACGTTGACCGTCAGATGGAATCAGAAGTGGTCAAAAAGCTACAGAGAGTCATGAACGATTCCGCATTATTGTCAAGGGTAATCCGAGCATTCTGTGTGCCATGTAGAATCAAAAACTTGTGATTCTATCCAGCGTTCGTTGTACCTCACGTATTATTGCCGAGGTAAAGCTCGAAACGCTATTGACGCTCGCATGATGTGCACGCTCGTTATTCAAAGAAATGTCGAATGAAGCAACATAGGTAAGAAACACTTCCGATTGTTTGTCGAACCTCGCCTTGAAGATGGAAAATTGCCAAACTGCATCGAACCAAATGTGTTGTGGAGCTAATTTAAATTCTGTAACCATTCTGGAAGGTGTTTTTAAGTGCTTACCTGTCGGCTTACAGCAAAGGTAGGCTGATGCGGCGGATCAACTCAGCATGGATGGTCATAGAGTCAAATTTGATCACCTGACACAATTTGTGTCACAGCGTGCACGTGTCGCAAGTAGCAGATTTGAGCAGCTGCTTGAAACAACCAGCGCAAACACACAAAATCAATAGCTTCGTGCATGACAACATGAGAGGAGTGGTTTACAAACCACTGGCAAATGAATCGTGTACCTTACAACTGGTGATGTAAAGCCTAGCATAGTATGTTGCATTTGCCAAGCCTCTCATGAGTTGAAAAAGTTTCCGAGATTTATTGAATCAGATGTCATTTCGCGTTGAAAATCGCTAGGCGCAATTCTGTTTGTTTTGTCTCTCTGCGACGGTCACATGGCGCTGTTTCATTTAACTACAAGCCGTGGCGCACTGCCGAAAATTGCGTTAAACAACACCACACACTTCTACATTACGACCAGGCTGCGAAGAAACCGTCTACGCATATTCATTGCAGACATTCGGCAATCAGTGCCAAAGTGTTCTTAGGTTCTATATCCATCAATATCGAGACTCCGACTGGGCTTAGGAATACTGTAGCCTTCTTAATTGGTGGTTCTGATACTACTTTGATTCCTAAGGACTTTGTTGAACAGTACAAGATGCCTTAAAGTCCTGAACAAGTTTCGTTGACAAAATTGGGGCATCAACGTGAGCTTTTTTGTTTCCGTTTAAACTTTAAAATACACTCGTTTGACGGCGGTCAAGTAATCCATGTCACAGAGGCTTACACAGTGAAAAATTTGCACGTGTATCACAATGTTCAATAATGGACTTAGGTGAACGGCCTGCATATTTGAAAGACTTGGACTTCTTCGATTTTAGTGATCAGCCTGTGACTGTGCTGATAGATTGTGAGGTTCCTGAAGTACATTGGGCGTTGGAACAGAATTTAGGAGGCCAAGGCCGTCCATTTGAAACGAAAAAGTTTTTGGGGTGCATTTTGCAAGGACCCGCATGCCAAACCTCAGAGGATATTTTGTGTTCAAATTTTTCTCTTGATAAAATGTCAATTGATGAATGTAACAGCCGTCTATGCAATGCGAACTTCGCAGAAATATCGGCCTTGAAAATGAACGATCGCATGATGACAAAGAAGCCTTATCTCTCGTAAGTCGATCAGAAATTATTGACGATCATTTTCAAGGACTGCTACCTTGGATTCTGATATAAGCAAACTCACCACAAATAATTTAACAGCAAAAAGTCCCTTGAGCTACTTGCGGCGTCGATTTGAACGTGATAGTAATTTGGTTGGGCGTTACAAAAAGGTTATGGCGCATCATTCGGGGACTGGTAATATTGAAACTGTTCTGGATAATGCCAATAAGAATAATGTTCACCATGATGGTGAAGAGAATATCTTTAATTGTGTTCCAGTGTCTCCGACTCCCAAACCAACTCCGATACTGGCCGTTGCTCCCTCCGCATACGATTGATTCTTCTATATGAACCGAAAGCCCTACTGGCGAACAGTTTTGGTTTCCCTATTTCCGACAATTCTTCGACTTTCTGGATCGTACAACCGGCCCAAACCTCATGAAATTTAAACCACAATCTCTCCTCATCCCCTCCATTTTCTATTTTTTTCAATTCAACTTCGGTTTTTTATATACGTTTCTTCAATCACATCCACGAACATCCCGAAGCAGTCAATTTATATATTTATAAAAGAACTTTCTTTATTTCATAAATTTATTTTTACTGTGACAATTAAATCTTCATGGGCACCATTTCTTTTATAAATTTTTTCTTTTATTTTCTTTTTTTCAATCTCTGCTCCAGAATCAATCAGATCTTCTCCATTTGCCTAATTTGATGAAATCTAGATAAATCTTTATTACTGTGTGACATTGCGCGAAAAAATTAATTTTCTTACCACTGTAAATTTACCATCCTTTATTAAACGGAAAAATATTCAAAAATTCCGCTTGATAAGGTCATTTTTACAATTTATTTATTTTGTACACATTGATAACCTGATCATGTTTTGCATTCCTTGGTTCACCGAAAATATAGTTTTATTATTATTATTATTTGTCTCACCATTCGGTTTTCAATCCTAAGAAACCGGGAAAGCTGAAAGCAGTGTTCGATTGTGCGGCTAACCATAATGGTGTGTCATTGAATGGTGTACTACTTTAGGGACCAAATCTAACGACAAATTTGATCGACATAATGCTGGGTTTCCTATTACATGCCTTTTTCTTTGCTGCTGACTTGGAAGATATGTTTCTACAAATCAAAGTGTCAAACTATGATAGAGATGCACTTAGAATTCTTTGGTTGGAAGATAATGATATCTGCAGTTTTATTACAAAATTCAGGATGCAGTTCATCTAATTTGTGCAACTTCATCCCCTTTGGATGAACTTGTCATAAACGTTAACTTGTGGACTGAATCCATGATCGTTTTGTATTATATTACCAATCAAACTAGTCGTTCCTCAAAGTTCGTAGCGAACCGCTTGACGTTCGTTCTCGAATACACGATACCATACCAGTGAAAGAATGTTGGTACCCTATCTAAACCAGTTGCTGCTATAGAATTTTATCGATTAAAATTTTGGTTAAAAAAACCCGACTTTCTACTACAAACCATCGATATGTGACCTAAAGTTGTTAATCCACAGCGCACCGAGCTGGATGCATTTAAGCGTGCCGGTTGTAAAATAACTTCAATTGATTCACAACGAATTGAATAGACATCATTTTTCGCCGTTTTTCTAGTTGGAAAAGGCTTTTACGTAGCTGAAAGGCAAATGGCTGGAAGACAAATGCTTGGAGGCTGCGCAGCGCCCAAAAGGGCGAGCTCGAACATCTTGAATGGCCAGGACAAAAGCTGAGGACGTGGTGAGTCTACGTTTGGCATGTGACTCGCCACTAAATAAAGTCACTTGCCGTCTGTATTTGTAGTTTTTGGCTAAGCTTGGAGTAGTTGGGTAGGGAGACGGAACCAATCAGATAATTTCATTCGGAACTTAGGTTTAGAAGGAATTTAGCGGGCGGTGTAAATGACGAAATTTTTGTGTAAAATTCCGTCTTATTTTCTATTTAAGCAATTTGATTCTTCTCAATTCTACACAGATTTTATCTTCAATTGTTTTGTGTATACGTTTTCGTTACTGTTCTATCCACATGTACACCCCCTTTTGTTTCATTGAACTAATTCATATTGCATGGCTGCCATTGAATCCCACATCTTTGCACGTAGTATTTGGAGAAAACACAGACGATTTTTCACCATTGCATTGTCTATCGTATCAGCATCGGCTAAATTTATTGTGTTCATATGGAACATTTGAGAACTTTGGGCTCACATCATTTGTACAACCGGGTACAGCTGATGTTTGACCATTGTTGTTGTCCATTAATGTTGTTAATAGTACCGTAGTATATATGAATCGTTATTTTGAATTTGTCGAAATAAGAAACGGGTGGTCAACGTGTTAACCAACGGCTTTAATTGATACACGGTGTGCTTATCTAGATAAAACAAAGCATGCGGACCATGAACAATCCTGCTGTTCGAGGTGTTGCGCGATTGAACAGAAAGTAACTTTAAATTATTTTCGATGATCTCCTCTCGATACGCAATTTCATAAAATCCACTTTAAAATATCGGTAAAATGGTCGGCTTGAGTATTCGCTTGATTGTGATGCGGCTGGGAGTGTTCGTTTTTGATATCTTGAGCACAATAAAACATTTCTAACGATTTTAAGGAAATCTGAGAGCAATTTTTAAATAGATCGTTTTCGTGTGGACATGTCGGTTAAAAATACGTTCAAGCAAATGGACGATTCCAGTGGTTGTTGGTGGGGTTGCTTGCGTGGTTTCTGGCCGCATTCGATGACCGTCAACGACAACCAGATACATCGTGCTAATTGTTGATTTGTAGTGTCGTGGTGGTAGTTGTCGTGGTGGCGACTTGACCGATTTATAAAAACCCGGGGAGCTACAGACCAAGTATTCGATATCTAATTAAATGCCGGACCAAAATTCGCGAGATCGCGCTTTAAATTTTATTCGTTTTTTCAGAATTTAGATGCACGCGGATTCTGGAATAAAGCGAAAATAAAATTACAGTACGGCCGGTAATCACGAGGAACTTATTAACAATGAAAACGTCTAACTTTACGAGAGTGGGACATCGATGGACCCACATGAATCATTCTAGGAGAACGCGTTTGCGTGTATTGAATAGATTGTTCAGTATGGGATCCAGATTCGGATATACTCCGCGGTGACAGACAGTGGTTTGATGGCATCCTGAAGCGATCAACTGATAGGTTGTGAAGTAAAGCTGACAATCACAATATCTTATTCAGAAAAATTCTCAGTCACGATAGCAAGAAACCAGACCATCGTTACGGCCAGTGAAGTTGAAAATATAAAACGAACTGGCGGATGCAGCAGCACTTCGAATTATTTGCAATTAATGTCACAATCATATGATCCATAATTTCCGCATCATCGCGGCTCCGTAGTATCATGAGAATCTCTTCAAATAATTTTTAAACGGTCTTGCGCATTAACTGTTTCAGCAATGCTTCTGATATGTTTATAAAGTTGTCGACATTCCATGTTTATCGTCGGTGATCTATAAATATTGCTATGCTTTCTCAACCGATGTTTTGCTATTAGTTCATTTTTTCAAATGCCATTTGATCTCGATATATTTTCTAAATTAATTTTATACAAACATGCAATCGGGTTAAAGACTCACTGAAGTTAGGCGTCATTTTTCTAAATATTGCATCATCACAAGCTTTGATGTGCTGGCATCTGTCACCAGTCCGATATTAGAGCATAAGATATTAAAGCAGTAAAAAAAACACAGATGAATAAATTCACTGAACGGTTATCATCATTGAGTCTTATGCAGCTGATTTTCATGTATCGGAATTTTTCAACTTGAAGAAAAGTAGCTTCGTCAATTTTCTGAGCTCCTCGTGGATTGATCTTCATTCTTGTTCTTACGTTAGGATTGTATCGACCAAATCGTCACTGGGGAATAGTTTCTGTCACGGAAACTAGTTGCCTGCTACAAGCCACGAGAATCTTCTACCGGGAGTGACGAGCGTTTACGAATCGATCCCAAATCAGAACAATACGTCAATTTACGCTGTACTATATTGGCAAAGACGATTAAAAAGCAAAATATAACAAACCTCAACGGTAATCGAATACAGGTTTAAATGCAAACCCAAAGCGTCCAATAAACGGAAGTCCAACAACTCAGTTGAGAGCACAAAAAATTACCGTTTTGCAATAACGGTAAACACGGGTAACGGACAAATCAAAAATGTGCGGAAGTCGAAGTGCAGTTAAACAAAGGGAAAATGTTCGGGAAAGAAAACGCTCACAGATTTAACATTCAGTTTAAATGTTATTTTCAATATGAAGAACAAACGAAAAATATCACTGGAAAATTATGACACAAAAAACTTGATAAGAAACACGGGTGTAGGGTGGGAACAAATGTCTTCAGTTCGTTTGATCTTGCTGGACCGAAAGAGGAATTTTCAAGACATCGACGCGGATTCATACACCGCCCACCAAAATTCCTCAAAATCTGAAAAGCAAGTAGAGACACAAACACTGAACTGCGGGCTCTCCTCTACCTGGCTACCCGAACCGTGTACCTGCGCGACCAATGACAGCGACTCGACGATCAAATGTTTGGTGGTATCTCTGGAGTTGGCAGACCCGAAGACCCACCTCCCACCTAAAACATTTGCCTTCAATGTAATCAACGTTCGTCTTCGCATGCAACCGGCAGACTGAATGCTTGGTGGTACTTCTGGGGTCAGCAGATCCAAAAACCCGCCTCCCACCTTAAGCACCAGCCCCCGGGCCCGACACCCAGGTACAGTAGAATAAAGCAAGTGACTTTATTTAGTGGCGAGTCACACACGCCACGTCGCATCACCATCACTGGACACCTGTGGCCTTTTATAGGGAAAATGTTTGCTAGACAAAGACCCACCACGTCCTCCGGTTCTGCCAGCGCCCTACAATAAGCTCATGCATGATATCCTACCCAAACGAGCCTTATGTATTGCATCCTCCAACAGCGACATTTTGCGCCATCTAAACAAGTCTAAATTACAAAATATTGTATCCGAGTCCCCAAATATAAATGGTTCATCAGGTATACAACCGAAAGGTTTACGCCAATCATACGTATTGTCATGCTGACCATACGTCGCCCCAATTAAAGCTGATTCAGTGTCATGTGAACCAGGCCTACTTTTCATTTGGGCAGATTTGGTGTCAGGTGGGCCAGGCTTAGTCTCTATCTGATCCGAATTAGTGTCGGAAAATTCAGTCACAAAATCCGACTGAGCTAATTCAGTCTCAGGTAACTCAGCTTCCTGATCACCATCGACAACACAAATGTCAGTATCCTTCAACATAACACCAGTAGAAACAATTTCTTGACAATTAACGAGACTAACAGGCCTTGCTATTGTATGCGGTTGCCCGAAAAGGTCCTTCAGGATTGATCTCGCCCGCTTATACGCACGTTCAGGTGGCAGCATGACACACTCTTCAATAGATTCTTTTGCTATACCTCGGCAATAATTTAGCAAACATGGGAACCTCTGTCCGTCATCAAGAGTTCTAGACTCCACATAGGTCTCGAACTGACGACAAAATTTCCCGTAGGTGCTAGCTGAACCATCAAAAGATATCAATTCTATCTTCGGAAGGTCAGATTTCGGTACACTGCCGGGCTTTTTATTACGGACAGAATCTTCTACCTCCGAACGAGGGTAGTCAGCTACTTTTTCCTTTTGATGCTCACAATGCGCAAGATAACTTGCCGAAGCAGCAATCTTAGCCATTTTAACCTCGTATACCGCCTGAAGCAAATTCAGTTTGTGCTGCATTTCGATTGTTTCCTGCGACAGTTTTAGGAGTTCAAGGCGCATTTTAGCCTTACGAACACGAATATTTGAATCTACCGTTGAACCCCTCAAGCTACCACGAGAGCCCTCAACAGAACAATGAATGCGCTCACCTGCGGTGTCTTCCGTTCCATTATCGACCAACTGTTGGGAAGATTTGATCTTTACGGCAAAACTGTGGGTAACAGGCATATTGACGTCAGCGAATTCGACGTTGAGTACTGTAGCGTCCACAAATTTGACGTTGAGTACTGTATTTTCTCCAATTGAGACAAATACGGTCCAAACCGAATTCCAACGTTGAGTACTGTATTTTCTCCAATTGAGACAAATACGGTCCAAACCGAATTCCAACGTTGAGTACTGTATTTTCTCCAATTGAGACAAATACGGTCCAAACCGAAATCCAACGTTGAGTACTGTAGCGACCAAACCGTCACTGGGGAATAGTTTCTGTCACGGATACTAGTTGCCTGCTACGAGCCACGAGAATCTTCTACCGGGAGTGACGAGCGTTTACGAATCAATCCAAAATCAGAACAATACGTCAATTTACGCTGTACTATATTGACAAAGACGATTAAAAAGCAAAATATAACAAACCTCAACGGTAATCGAATACAGGTTTCAATGCAAACCCAACACGTCCAATAAACGGAAGTCAAACAGCTCAGTTGAGAGCACAAAAAATTACCGTTTTCCAATAACGGTAAACACGGGTAACGGACAAATCAAAATGTGCGGAAGCCCAAGTGCAGTTAAACAAAGGAAAAATGTTCGGGAAAGAAAACGCTCACAGATTTAACATTTAGTTTAAATGTTATTTTCAATTTGAAGAACAAACAAAAAATATCACTGGAAAATTATGACACAAAAAACTTGATAAGGAACACGGGTGTAGAGTGGGAACAAATGTCTCCAGTTCGTTTGATCTTGCTGGACCGAAAGAGGAATTTTCAAGACATCGACGCGGATTCATACAACGATGATTTATTGTTTTAATTAGATTATTTCTGACGCTATGACCCAAACTACTTTGAAATTATGACACGAGTTTCCTTGTATATTTCATATAAAACTACGTTCAAGAAACACTGTAATGTGTGATCGAGCACTGTTAATTGTTTATTGAAAAAGCCGAAAAAATTTCAAAGGATGAATAAAGATGTCAAAACTGAGACAGAATCAATTTAATTTTGTAAATTTATTAACATCGGATGAGATATTCAGTGAAATAATTATAATAGAATACCAATTTCAGCAGGCGGTACATTTTTGTATTTGTATTTTGAAAAATTCGATAGTTCTGGGAAATTTCCTACCTCGTGGGTATTGGCAGCTGTGTTCTATTGTCAGATAATAGACAATCAGATCATCAGTGTTAACTTTATATGAGAGTTGGCTCCTTAGGGGTACCTCACCTGTTAATAATAATGAATTTTTGATACCCATTACTTATCACTTTATTCCAGCAGGTTTTAACAATGTAGACGTGTTACAGTTACACCATATTTCACAATTTCTACCACACATCAAAGGTTTCAAATGAGACATTATATTAACGCGATTTAATTGAACTTGTTTGAATTTATTTTGCTACAGGCAGCTGTTGAGGTGACTGTGAATGTACTACATTAATCTTTTAATTCATCTGGAAAAAGCTAAGTTTTTGAGTGAATAACACCGGATATTTGATACCATGTGAATCGAGCAGCAATAAATTCATATTCTTTCTCAACTTCGTCAAAATTGTTTATGATTTGATCGATACTTATTGCAGTTTTAATGCCCAAATTTGATCAAAATATATTTTCTTTGAAACGGTTTACTGCAAAATCTTTGATTTTATGATTTTTAAATGAAAAATTCTACATTTCTCACAAATTGTAGTCAACTCTTTGTTTAAATCTTCGTTTCTGTCCTTTTAGGTCATCTTAATTGAACTCGGTCCCCATTCTGGGCTGTCAAATTTCGCTTAAAATTTTGCACTATTTTAGGTGTCATTTTCGATTGAGCACTTATGAACGCCGTTTTAGTACTTTTTCAAATTTTATGACTTACGCCGTTTCAAATTTAATTCTGTTTATAGCAACTTAGTTAGCGACCTAATAGAAAAGAATTTCCAAGCGAAAAAACCAGAAAAATGAACTGAATATTTTCTTAATTATGAACCTCGTCATTTTCATCTATCGACATTGACCACAGATATTTCACTCATTATACGCATTTACTAAAAGCAGGCAAGGTTTTTGTTATCTAAAAGAGAGAGTGTGATCTAATTATAATTTTGAAGCTGTTTC
>JACCGJ010025142.1:0-32228 GCA_013407085.1 Atriophallophorus winterbourni
CTGTTGCCAGCTTAAACGAGCTATACTCCGCAGGCAGCGATGATCAAACGTCGATAAACGTTGACTATCAGCTTGTCGCAGCGTCCACGTCTCGCAGCCATACAGTAGAACTGCTCGTACGGTGGCCTGGTACACTCTGCCCTTCAAGCGTAATCCAACATCGCGTCGGCGCCACAGATACCGTAGCCCAGCGAAAGCATGGCGTGCTCTTGCAATCCGTGCTGTGATTTCAGCTTCGATATCGCCCCCAGTTGTTATGCAGCTCCCTAGGTAGGTGAATCTGTCAGTCACTTCCAGTTTATGGTTTTCGATCGTCAAATCAAGTGTTGGGTCTGTCCAATCCTGTAGGAACACTTTGCATTTTGACGGAGAGAAATGTAATCCATACAGCGATAACTGATCAACGAGTAGATCCAAAGCGCTTTGTATGGCGCAAGCATCCTCTCCGAGGAGAGCAATGTCGTCAGCATAGTCCAGATCCATAACTCGTCGACCGGGGAGCAGGTCTATCCCACAATTCGGTAGCTGGGCTGTTGCTGCCTGCATGACATCGTCAATCGCAAAGTTGAATAGGAATGGGGAGATCGGACATCCTTGACGAACCCCGCTGGAAATTGTAAACTGTTTGGATAAATCACCATAGGCTTTGACACACTACATTAGCGCTACTGACTCCTATTTGCAGCCAAATCGAATATGTCCCAATCAGCCCAGCGCTCCACGTCGTGTACTAGCCACCCTACTGTATTTTTATCAAGATCTGTGATTAAGACGCGGTAAGGTAAGCGATAATGAGGCATTCGTAAAACGCATCTAAGCTATCGAAAACCAGCTATCGTCAGCGTTTCTCTCTGTGCATTGCTTCTTGTTCCTAACGCCCATATGTCGGCGTCGATGTTAGCAGCGCATTGCTGCTACCGAATGAGAGCAATCCTACACAGGCAACGAGTGTGAAACAGAAAATCGAGATACTAGCTTCCACTGCAATAAAGAAACGTAGCACGCACACCTGGATTATACATTGATCCTTTAGTATGGAACGAAACATCGCGTCGTCGTCATAAATTGCGAATTTTAGTTTTGCATACAGGCTGTGTGAACTGAACAGATTTACAATTATCGACTTAAACGAACATATCGAGTAGTTCTAGATCATACAGATAGATTTTGAAGATGCTCGCTCCAGTCCTTGGTAAGTGTTTTACATTGGTTATGTGCTACGAATTATAAAGTTATATTTGGTTTTATAATGGCGGTAATTGTCCGGACCGAACATTTGAACTGTTATTTATTTTGAGTGTTGCATATTTACGTCAAAGTCCCCAAACATTATCTTGGACACGTTAACGATAACTCATTGTCGTTGCAATATTGCGTACACCGAGCTCAGACGAGCGATTGTCTTGAAGTCTGATATTCTATTGTTTTGTCTGTCCCTGAAGAGAAACGGTTAACTTTTATAAGTTCAAAAGCACGTCAACAGAGGAGAATTTATGTCTTCGTAGAGCAGTTGTAAGGTCCATCAAACTGCTAAGCGATATAAAATGACAATTGTAACGAAATCAGCTTTGGTATCCTAAAATCTGCGGATTTGGCAGCACTTTTGTGCTGGACTGCTAACCCCGCTAAATTCTATTACCACCGGTGGTCAGCTGCATGCGAAAACATGCTGGAGTCTATGCTATTTTATTTTCATTTTTATGTCTGTCTATGCCTGGGCAGCCTGGTAGTTTCTTAGCCCACTGGCAGTCTAAAACTGCGCGGCACTTTGCCTGAATCAGGCATGTGTTTCTGTACCATACCCGCGGATACAGCTAACTTTCATGGTTTGTTGTCATCAAGAAAGTTATTAGTACAACTTAACTTGAAAGAGCTCTCATTAACTCACTGTCTGGTTACCCTGTTGTCATTCGAAGACAGCTGATCAATAGATAGGCCTAGCTCTTTGATCGACACTAGAGACATCACGATTTTACTGCTTTCACTTGAAACTGTTCAGCGTTTGCCAATTATCAAACGCATGATGAAAGCCTCCAGGCGACGACGGAATCCCACCAGAGCTACTCATACACTGTCGAAGTTCCTTAATGGAGCTACTTCATGGATCACTTCCTCAGTGCTGACTGGATGAATCTATCCCGCAATGAAAGGTAAACCCTAAACATGATCTAGGTACAATTTTAAGAGAATTGTTGAAAACATATGTCATTATACGCCGTTTTATTGATTTGACAATCCGCGACAGCTTACAATCGTCATCTTTCCCCTGGCAAGAAAAGTTCAGTTAACTTTAACGGTTGCAATGGACACTGAAATTTACTGAGGCGACAAATAAACGACGGGTTCTTGTCCCCACGCTGTTTAGGACGATAACATAAATCATTTACCTATGTGGTGGCAAACTTTTAAATCTGAACTACTTTAGAGTACAAATCAATGGGATGTGCTAATTCGTGACCTGCTATTCGTCAAAGATGCAGCCATAGTTACTCGCTTCCAAGAGCATGTTCAGTGGAACACTTACTCGTCAACCTGCTATCTGCTTGAACGAGACTAAAATTGGAAATGCATCGTCTTCCAGCATCGCTGTTGAAAACTGTCAACCTTTAACCGTGCATCGTTTCTGAGATATTTGTTCAAATATTCCGGATAATTTCTCGCTAGATTGATGATCAGATTGAGTGCTCAACTCTCGTCTTGTCCCGTTTGAACTGTCGTGATGAGGGCAACCGCAAGCTGACCATGAAAACAAAAATGATGCTAAAAGATGCGTGCATTCTAAATGCTTTGTTGTATTGCAGTGAAACCCAGATCTTTAACGCAAGACATAAAGGGTAGTTGAATGGTTTTCATTTTCGGTGCCTCTGTCGCTTCTTCACCATGTCATGAATGAACAGAGTAACAGAGCATAATCGCTGTTCTCGTGCAATCCACCTGAAAACCGAATTATTACGGGTTGCTGTAGGATGGCGTTTTGTATATTATTCGAAAGCTCTTGATTAACATACCTCTCTAATTGCGAAGTCTGAGTCGATCTGACTTTACTCATTGGAGAATACCGCGCGATATGCTTGCCTATAAAATTGTATCTACTGAACAGCATTTGTTTCGGAGTTTATTATTAAGTAACGCCGATCATTTACCTCCCAAGTTCAAGTATTGATTGTCAGCACCATTTATTCGCCGTGCGTGTTGATTTATTTGGGAATTCCCTATCGCAACATGTGGTGGACTCTCCGTGCATGCGATATTTAAAGTGAAAGTGGACCTACATACGCGAAAGAACATCATTCATGAGGTGAATGTATTATATACTCGTAACATACTAATTTCACATTGTCATTCATACCGTAATCCTGTGGTAATGTAGAGTGTTTGCTTTTTGAACCATAATCCTTGAATTCTTGAAGTATGTTAGACACAGGCAGAGTAAAATTAAGATACATTTCAGGCTCGAATGGGTATAGAGCTACACCACCGAATTTCCTTGGGCGATCGTTCCGTAATAGTATCATGTTGGGGATCGACTGTTCGGTTTCAGTCATACAAGATGTAAATTAGGTTTTAGTAACAAGAACGGGTGAGTATCGTTAGCCCATCGCGGTTGGTTCAGCCAAATTATTGAACAAACGGGGCATTCGTATGGAGACATTTCAGTGAGCCTTTAGCATGTAACAATGATTAAATAACACTATTTATAGTTCCGGCGCTTTCGACGTAGAAGCATTGTCGTTTTTAAAAAACAAGTTGGGTTTTTTTTAGCTGGCGACGTTTTATCAGTATCGCATGATTTTGCAATCGGATGGTGCAATTTGGCCTCAGCAGCGGCTCTGGGATTGCAAAATCTGACATTGTCAGGTAATCTGTTTCTCTACAATTTTAGTTCAGATCGGACAGCATCGTCATATTACTTGACAAAAATGTAATCCCAAGTGAATTTGAGTCTTTGATTGTTCGGCGAATAAGTTATTTTGTATGTGCCGGCGACTACAGAATTTTGGGAACTGATGGGTTGAGCAATAAATGACAACTGTTTATGATCGTGTTTATTTATTTCATAAAGCGATGTGGCCGCTGTATTTTCTGGAACGTCAAGCAGAATATTACTTTTTCATGCTGCTTGATCCAGAGCATTCGGTGTTTGTTGTTTTTCCCACAAATGTACGGTGGTGAGTCACTTTGTGTTCAAAACAAATACTGATTCAATCAGTCATTTTCCATGTCCTTTTTGTTTGCAAAAATGATCCTTAGCAAACGTAGTTTGTCTAGATACGGGGACTTCGGGTGACGAACGAGCCGAAGCCGTGGTATATCATCTAAGCCAATACGATTGCAATTACCGAACTAATTTTCAAGGTCATTTTTACTTGCTTGAAAGAGCGTGAATTCTGACTCAAGTGCGGATTGCGCTTAAAGTCTTTCCGTGGTTTATAGAATTTTTTCGCTCCCAGTGAAGTGAAACAGTTTTGCTTAGAACTTCCTCTAGAGTGTGGAGTTCAGGCGTCAGTCCTCCCGTCGAAACTTACCTACTTAAGTCATCACGTGAGCAAATGTTGGCTTGTTAGCGTGTGACACATGCAATACGACTATTTGGTAGTAACCTCTGAGTCTGGAATAAAGGTACATCAATGAATTTTTAAGATCAGTCAATTGATGGATTCCTGTTTCCAGTTCATTTGAACGCGTTTCAATTTCATTGTCAGCAGAATTTGCCTCAGAGGATGTCACTGTCGGTCTGGCTTTGCATTCCTGGCAGACGTAACAAACACCGGGACAATAATCTCCATTAATAACCGATACCAAATTCGAGCTCAGCGATTTGTCGCATTTTGCATGCACTTTTGACAAGCAAGCGTAACACGTGACAGACATTTGGCCAACCGTACACATGCAGCACGGTGCGCTTTGTTTTTTCGGGGATATCTGGTCAGAATATTGAGCAGCACTCTCTAGTATTGTGCGCACAAGCATTGGTTCTGTCGAGCGAGCGATGATGAGTATCGTAAGCGACAATAAAAGCGGCGTTCACGAATAAGAGCAAAAACAGAATTGAATCCGGCGATACGCCTTGGTATTTGATGATGTTGAAAATATAACCAGTCGATGGCGAAGAATATAGATCTTTTCGCATAGCGTTAATCATTTTTAGTAATTAAAGAGTATTAATAGCGGTATACGCGTAGATCCATTATAAGTAAATCAGGAAAAATCTGAATTTGCTCGTATTATCGAATAACGCTACGAGAGAGTTATATATAGAAAGCTGAATTGAAGGAGATTCTTACAAAGTTATAATATATCCACGTACTTGTAAGTGTAAGAAAAGTATATCCTGATAATCAGATGCTCAATATAATGCGACCGCACTGCGCTATTCGAAACTTCAATTCAATTTTAATGGTCTAAAAAGCATATAGCTTTTTAATGGTCTAAAAAGCATAGAGCTTTACAAAAACCACAGAAAAATATGGAAATTTACAAATAACATATCTCAGTAAAAACGGGATTTGTTTGCTTACTGAACAGTTCGGGAATCAGGTAAAAATCCAAATGATAGAAACTGTTTTCACTCAGTGGAATGGCACATGTATGTCTATGGGGTCGAGATGATTTGATGTGTGAGTTCAAAGTTATTAGGTTGTGGAATACATAGTCTCAATGTTCGGATGGGTCGACAGGAATTTGTCTAAGCTGGATTTGAATATATCCAAGTTGGGGGCATGTGCAACATTCGAGGGTAGGGAGTTCCAAGTGAAACATACACGTACAGAATAAAAATATCTTCGACAGTTCAGTCGCGAGTCGGGAATTAGTACTGTGTACTCATGACTCCGGCTGGTTCTTGGTGGTTGTCGTGGAATAGTGTATTAAGGGGATGGCTGGGGGTATGCAATATGTTAAACATTAGGATCAGATCACCTCTAAGACGTCGGTAAGGAGAGTCGAAGAGGTTGAGGTTTGCAATACGATCTTTGTATTGTTTGTGCTTTAAGCCGCACACGAGCTTCGTGGTCCGATGATAGATTCGCTGCAAGAGATTGATGTCTTTCTTTAACCAGGGTGACCAAGCCTGAACCGCATACTCCATGGTGGGCATCAAGTAGGTATTAATTATTCGATGAACAGTCGGCTTCGTGAAACTCCCAAACACGCGTTTCAGCAGAAGCAGTACTTTTGACGTCTTTTCGTAGACAGCCTTAACGTTGTGTGACGGTTTCAACGTGCTGCTCACCCACACACCCAAGTCCTTGTCAGTTATTTCAAGAGTATGGGAACCAAGGGTGTAAGAGAACTCGAAGGGTTTTCCAACTGTCAATACCTTTCTCACATTGAAAGGAAGTTCATTTCTAACCGACCATTCCTGTAAGACATTGAGGTCCAGCTGAAGCTGTCTGCAATCCTCAGTTGTGCGTACTTGTGTCCACAACTTGATATCATCCGCAAATAGCAAGATTTTGCACCGAACAAGTTTTGGTAAATCGTTTAATTAGAGCAAGAAAAGAATTGGTCCAAGCACCGATCCCTGCGGCACTCCACTTGTTACTGTAATGGGCCGTGACAAAGCACCATCAACCCTTACTCGAATAACACGGTCACGGAGATAATCCTCCAACAAGGCTAGTAATGAGCCCTTGATGCCACATTGCTCTATTTTTTGTAGTAACAAACTGTGGTTAACACGATCGAATGCTTTGGACATATCCAGATAACAAGCATGTATGGTGAAACCTTTGTCCACAGCTTGTGTCCAGTCATCGAGGGCAAGGAGAAGGTTTGAAAGGCAAGAGGGTCTTTTTCTGAAGCCATGTTGTTCGATTGCGAGCAAGCAATTATCTTCCAGGTGATTTGTGATGCTGTTTGCAACGAGGCGCTCCATCACTTTAGAGATCACCAGTAGTAGTGTTACTGGTCGATAACGGGATACTTCAGAACGGTTCCCTCCTTTGTAGATGGGGTTAATGATACCAGTCTTCCATTCACGGGGAAAGAAACCTTGGGTTATAGAGAGGTTAAATAAGTAGGTAAGCGGTGTACACAAAGAATAGGCACAGCTTCTGAGGAGCAGCGGGGTAATTTCATCAGCTCCAGGAGACTTTTTCGTGTTGAGCTTTAACAATGTACGGAGGACACTGTCCGAGCTAAAAGTTAGTTGCTGTAAAACGTTTTCTGGCGAGATCACGGAGGTCAAAGGACTGGTTACGGTGTTCGGTGAACTGAAGACAGTGGAGAAGAATTGGGCTAGAACTTCGGCTGATTGCGATGCTGTCGTTGTTATTCCATCACATGTCTTTAGGGCGGCAACCCCTGGTTTTAATCTAGACCGGTTATTTATGATCTGATAGAGAATTTTTGGGTTTGATTCCATTTTGTCGAGTGTAAAAAGTCTACCATGGTGATGAATTTGTTGGCCGCTTTCATGCACATGGCAGAGACAGAAAAATTGCATTGTGTAATTACCCCAGGTCGCGTTTAATAATTGTCACCTGCAAAATTTGATCCCTAGGAAGATAACACGGAACAGTGCATATACGAATGAAAGGAACACGGTATTTCGTTACGTTGAATGGAGGTTTCTTTCACTTGTCCACTGTGTAGTTTGTTATGGTCGTCCTGAAGCAATTTTACGTCCTGTTAACAGCAAATTGTAAGCCAACTTTTAATGACGTACGCGTAAAACAATGCACGCGATTGCACAGTTCATAAATATGATGATTAATTGAGGACCAGAGACTAAGCCCTGTGGAATACGCTTGGAGTGGCGGGCAGAAGACACCGTTTATCGATCACGAGAAATCACAAGGTTGGTCAAACATGAACGATGACGTTGGAACCCAGAGTTGAGCTTCATATAAAAGATGCTGCTTCTCTGAATAAAACACTAACATGTTAGGAATGACCGATTCCATTAATTTAGAAACCACCAACAATAATCTGACGGGATGGTAATTGGATGTTCCAGATCGACAACCAACCTTGTGGATCGAAGTTTAAGAACCGCGTTTCGACAAACGATTATATGTTAGTTTTGCATATCCATTTGCTAGTGCGACTATGAAGAATGTTTGTCATGGGCTTGCTGAAATTAAATTAATTGAGTATTTTAGCTGCGGAATACAAACGGCGATGTTGTGTTGAGAATTAATAACATGCATCATCGACATTCGGGACACAGCTAACAGTCCAGTCATCGTGCTAGATTTATTCATAGATTATAGATTATATGCAGGTAAAAAGCTATGCTTTACAAGACCCACAAAAAAAATGGTCGGATGGTAAAAATTATCAAAATATTATTAGATTATTGTCAAACATAAAAAACATACTTGTCCATGTGGATATCTAGTGATTTCTTGAAAACTTCAACAGTTCCAGATTGTACCACATGAGTAGGTAAACTTTACCACAGTTGCACATTGCGAACGAAAAATGCATATTTGCGGCAGTTCAAACTGCTATGCTGTTGGTAACGTTTCGATTGGTGACCTCGCAGATGTGTGTTATGGGAAAGATGAAACAAATGACCGCAAGGATGATTTGTTTGATTAAGCACTGTCCGAATGAATATTAGTGCTCCTCGTTTCCGTCTGTAATCAGCCGAATGCAAATTCAATAATTTAAGTCGCGTTTCGTATGGATAATTTGATAGTCCCAGGACGAGTTTTGTCGCTCTGCGTGGTAGAGTTTCTAATAGCAGAATATCTTTTTTCAACCAAGGATCCCATGCCGGTATAGCATATTCAACATGAGGACGGATGTACGTTGAAATCAATTTGCAGACAATATTGGGGTCAAACGAACCTAGGACTCTTCTGAGGAGACCCAAGTTGTTTTCAGCTTTGCAGGCAGCCAGTCGACATTGCATTGAGTTTCCTAAGTCTGATTGGATAATCACACCTAAATCTTTTTCGGAGGAGGCGGGCTTAATAACAGTGCGACCAAGATAATATTCTTTGTTCGACTTGCTGTTGAGAGACAATAGGCTGCATTTCGAAGCATTCAGGGGCATTTCGTTGTCTATGGACCAAGTGTGAATCATATCGAGATCCCGTTGCAGGTTCTGCGTGTCGTCTGTGGAGTTTATCTTGCGCCAAAGCTTTGCGTCATCAGCGAAAATAAGCACGGACGACTGTAATACATTAGGCAAGTCGTTTATATATATTAAAAACAAAAGCGGTCCGAGGACTGATCCTTGTGGGACACCACGGGCAACTTTAATCGACTCGGATAGTTCGTTTTTGACTCTCACGTACATCTCACGAGATATCAACCATTCTTTAATCCATGCATGGAGTTTACCCTGTACTCCGTAGGTGAGTAGTTTCGACGAAAGTATTTCGTGATTCACACGATCGAAGGCTTTTGAGAAATCGATATAAATTACGTCCACGGAGTGGCCGGCATCCAGTAGCTCAGACCAAGATTCTTTTGCTAATAGCAAGTTTGTCAGACAGGATCGTTTTTTCCTGAATCCATGCTGTGCCTCGGAGATTAAATTATTAATCTCAAAGTGATTCCGCAAGGCATCAGCTATTATGGACTCCATTACTTTGGATAGCACTGGTAATAACGCTATCGGGCGATAGTTTAAAGGATCATTTCTTTTGCCACCCTTGTAGATGGGACTAATCCGGGCAGTTTTCCAAGTTTCTGGTACAAAGCTCTGCTCGAACATCATCCTGAATACGTCAGATGTCGGTATTGCCAACTCAGAAGATAGACTATGCAAAATATTTGCGTGTATATTTTCTATACCGGGTGAGTCTGTTCTCTTCATCGTCATTAATTTTGATTGAACAACTTTGGGGAGAACTCCACCCCGTGAAGAATTGACAGGCTGTAGCTGTCAGAGTTTAAGGGCTGTCTATGGGTCGACACTTGTGAGATAACTGATGCGAATTGTTGTCGGAAAACGTTAGCGCAATCTTTGAATGACGTCACTATTCCAGTACCAGAGACCAGTGGCGGTATTCCCATTTTAACATTCCGGAGGTCGTTGACGTGTCTATACAATGCTTTGGGATTTATAATGAATTTTTCGACAAGACTGCTTTGGTAATCTTTTCTGTCTTTTCGAATGAGGCCGACACACTTATTTCGCAATAACGTGTAGTAGCACCAAGTTATCCCAGAAGGATCGTCCAAGTATTTGTACCAGGCATTGTCACGTTTACACATCCATTTCCGAGTACTGCTTCTGAGAGGCTTTTTCGGACGCTGTTTGCTGGATATTATTTTTTACCTTCGATGATAAGTCAATGATAATACGAAGTTGGCTGTAAAACGTTTCCCAGATTTCCTCAGCTGATTTGAGTTCAAGGAAATCCCATCGATTTGCAGTAGTGAGAGCTCGAAGCAAGTCATAGTTCACAGTTGTATACGTTCGTTGAGTATTTCCTGCTGGTTCGTATTAATAAGTATAATCAAATGTCATGACAACGTGATCACTCAATCCGAGTGGAGCTGTATAGGAAACAGATTCTATCATGAGCTCTTCGTTTGTAAGTATGAGGTCCAAGTTAGATGGGGTCTGTTCAGATCGAAATCGCGTTGGTTGTTGCACATGGTTGTAAAGATGGGTGCAAGTCATTATTTCTTGAAGAAAGCTTTTGAATGAATCGTCACCTGTAATGTGTGTTGCAAGGGTCGGTACATAAAAATCACCTAGGAGGAGCGAATGTGAATATGTGAGCTTCAATGCAAAACGTATTGCATTAGAAAGAACAGTTTCAGCGGCAGATGATGAAGAAGGGGGTCGATAAATCAATGCTAAGAGGCACTTACGTTTATCATGTAAGTCAAAAGAGCAAAACAATATATCTGGGATATCTAACTCGGGGGAGAGAAGTATAGTGCAGTTGATGCTTTCATGTAAGTAGAGGAGGACACCGCCACCTTTTGTTACTCGATCTTTTCTGTAAATCATCATATGAGATATTTTAAGTTCAGAGTCGTGTATAAAATTACACAACCAGGTTTCTGTAACTGCAATCAAATCCCAAGACGCCACGGTCGCACGCGAATACAGTTCAGTGAACTTGCCCAGAAAGCTCTAAGCATTGGTGTAACAGCATAATAGAGATTTGATTTTTGTTGACGATGAAGAGCTCATTGTAGTGAATTCGCCGACCCAGAATTGATCGGCTGCTCTACGTTTTTTGTCTCAGGTGTATTTGATTGACTTGGTAGCGAATTCATTTCAGGAACAATAGTGTTCGTGCGTTTTATGTCTTATACAGCCCAAATACGAATTTCAGGAGGTGCAAATTTTCGACATTGATACCACGCCTCGAGTATTCTATCCTTCATCTCATCTGTGCGGAATGATATTTTGAGATGAGGAGGCTGATGCGTTTCTTTTTTCGGTATAAGGCGCATAATATGAGTCGTTATTATGTCCTTCAAACCTAGGATCTCTTGTAAAAATCTCCATTCACTGCAATCGTGTTGCAGACGTTTGCTGGATTCTACTTCATTCGAAATGGGTACACCATGAACTATAACAGCTTTGCGATTTGTAGCTTCTTTTGCTAGTTCCGGATTAATACGACGAATTTGCCGTTCTTCCCAAGGAACGTCCGGAAATATGCACACAGTCGATTTGTTTACAACTAAGAGGGATGAGACGAGCAACATATTTTCTACATTTTGGACGGACATGAGCCCTACACGCAGTAACCTGGGTGTGTTCGCACGAGGTGAGTTCGGGGGTCTAAACAATCGCGTCAGCGACGCAGGTGAGGCCGTGATGTCTAAGCCTCTGCAAAGGTCATTCCATTGATTCCTGTCATCTGCTTCGCGTTGCTTTAGCGTTGGCTAAGTTGATTCAACGAGATTACTACAAATTACCGTTAGATCATCAATGTTTGTCTTTTAGGGGTTTTTAGTGTTCAAACTGTTCGGTCTAAGCTTATGCACATCCTTCGATAATTCAGCACAATCATTCACCTGACTGCAGGTCTGATTCGCAGACTCGTCGGTCGTACAGAGCTTTTGGAAGGGACTTTGGTCGATTTCTGGAGAAATCAGCGTTTCCGTAGTAGCTAGCGCTTCCCTGTAAGACTTGCGGTTAATGTGGCTAGGGACTGCGTTTAGAACTGGTTTCAGCACTTTCTGACACGCAAATGTTTGAAAAGACTAACGTGTTTTCAAGCCGTTTAAAGTTCGCCTCTACAGCGAACATGCGTCTTTCCATAATTGAATCAGAGTTTTCGGCTCTTGATAAATCACTATTTACTTTCAATCTGCATGGATTACGTATATAGCAAATGCCTGGTAATTTTTCATTATTAATAAGAATCACAGATTCGAGTGATAAATACTTTTCACAGTTCGCATGAATAGCAATTGAACACAAGTAACATTTAACTTGACGCGATCTGGGACTTACCAAATTTTGACGAAGTTTGCACTTTTTACAAGCCTCGTCGTCAGGTCCGTTTAAGGTCACGTTGTCGGTCATTGTTGAAATTTCGCGAGATTTATTCGATACACTGGGCGAAGCGGTCGATTATCGATCGGTGTCTCTCGGTGGGATGCAAGTGGATGCGATGCAGTGCAATCCAGCGGACAGTAAAATGGCGTACACTTCACGCAAAGACTGTTCTGTGAGATTTGATCCGACAGTGTTGAAATAACTGTCAGTAAATACCAAATGGCGAGATCTTCCTGGTGGTATCAGAGTTGTTGCGTTATTCTGGATTGGAAGTGTAACACCGCTTGTTTTTCCTTATCAAAACATTGACCTTCACAAATATAACTTCCGTTCGTTCGTGCGTGCATCGTGAACACTCTGTACAACGTTTTGGCTACCGCGATAAACCTTTCATCTCCTGTGCCTTTTCTCCAACATTCTTGGGGACATTATTGTAGTAATCTGGTCTACTACAAATTGGTGAGCCCTCCGTACACTCATCCATCGTGTATCTTTCCGGTAAGTCAAGCGTTTTTCCGATTATTATTTTTTCGGTACTTATTTTTTTGGTTACGTATTTCTGTGTGTTTCGTTATTTATTTCGCACCTGCTATTTCAATCAGTTTTTTGTCACTTGGCCGGTTCATCATGAGTGAATCTAAGCGCATATTATTGGCTTCTACGGTCGTCACAGTTTCCAGTTTCATTCCACAGGACCCCGAGTATTGGTTCTACTTTTTTGAAACGGAGCTTAGCGCTAAGAATATCGTAGATGACGCAGCGATGTTCTCTTATTTGACACAAAAACTGCCTACCGACATATTATTGCAGGTTCGCGACGAAGTCCTCACTGCCCCCGAAGGCGACCGCTAAAATAGCCTCAAACAAGCCGTGATTTCCCGCACGGTCCCGTCCGAACGCGTTAGGCTGCAACAGCTTTTTGGCGATCTGGAGGTTGTCGGAAAAAAGCCATCGACCATATTGATGGAGATGCGACGACTTCTGGGGTCAGCTCGTATGGACGAGTCGTTAATTTTGGAACTTTGGGTCCACCGCCTACCGAAGTACGTGCAGGCTATCCTAGTTTCAGCAAAACGTACTCAGATATCTGAGCTACCAGAGATGGCGGATGGCATCGCCGAGTGCATACGCTCTCATCCAGATGCCCATATCACCGCCGTAGCAGCAGGACAAACAAACGAAGTAGAACCAATGATAACAAAGCTACAGACCTTATGGCTGAGGTTGCGGAATTGCGCAGGGAGGTCCGAAACCTCACATTCGACCGCAGGCCACAGTCACGCACCCCAACTCACCGGCGCTCGAAATGCCGTAACAAATCACCAATATGCTGGGTTCACCGGAAGTATGGCGAGAAAGCGCGAAGTTGCATAAAGCCTTGCGCATATCACACCTCGCGAGCGGGAAACTTTCGGGCCGACAAGTGACGACGAATACCGCCGTCGGCCCTAAACGTTCGAGTCGTCTATTCTATATACCTGATAAGCCTACCGGCATACATTTTCTGGTAGACACCGGTGCAGAAGTAATTGTGCTCCCGGTAGATGCGCACACAACGTCTAGCCCAATAAGCCAGCACTTAAGGGTAGCAAACAGATCCATAATAACAACCTACGGTCAACGCTCTTTGACTCTCGATTTAGGTTTGCGTCGTGAATTCCGCTGGATTTTCACGATCGCCGCGGTCCCGTTTGCCATACGAGGCATCGACTTCTTGCACGCATTCGATCTCCTTGTAAATTCTCGACGCTCGCAAGTGATAGATGGAACTACCCGTCTTAAAGTTCTTGGTACCCCGAGCAGAGACGCAAGGATATCTCCGGTATTTAGCTACGGCGACATCGAACCATCATATGCCCCGCTGCTTGCGAACTATCCTTACTTATTCCGCGCATCCGCGACTGTACTACCTGCAGTCTCCACCCCAGTGGAACACCATATTACCACTAGTGGGCCCCCGGTTCACGGAAGACCGAGGCGATTAACGCCTGAAAAGTTGCAGATAGCGCGCAAACAGTTCCAGCACATGCTGGCATTGGGCATCAAACGACCTTCCAGTAGCCCTTGGTCATCTCCTCTGCACATGGCACCCAAGAAAAACCCAAACGATTGGCGCCCGTGTAGGGATTACCGCAGGTTAAATAAAGCGACGGTACTCGATAGGTACCCGATCCCGCATATCCGAGACCTGGCTGCCAATATCCATGGGTGTACCGTTTTTAGCAAGGTAGACCTGGTTCGAGCGTATAACCAAATACCGGTCGCGGAAGCGGACATCCCAAAGACGGCAGTTACCACACCGTTCGGATTTTACGAATTTGTCCGTATGCCGTTTGGTTTATGTAATGCCGCTCAAACCTTCCAGCGATTCATGGACCAGGTTTGCAGAGGTCTGGATTGCGTTTACGTATATCTCGACGATGTACTGATTGCTAGCGCATCCAAGGAGGACCACATTCGCCACCTAACGGCACTTTTTAATCGTTTGTCCAGTCATGGGATAACGATCAATGCGTCTAAGTGCAGTTTTGGCCAGACTCAGATCGATTTTCTGGGTCATCGACTTTCAGCTTCGGGTATTCGGCCACTGGATAAAAACACGGACGCCATTCTCAACTTCCCAGAGCCAACAACGTTTAAGGAGCTCCGGCGTTTTCTGGGACTGGTAAACTTTTAACGCAGATTCATCCCACAGTGCGCACGAATCTCCCAGCCCTTAAGTGATTTGTTCCGTGGTAGTGCGAAGATATTACTACTTACGGAAGAAGCAAAATCGGCTTTCACTTTGTTAAAGTCACACATAACAAACATCAAATCACTTAGCCACTATAGGCCCAACGCCCCGCTGTCATTATTTACGGACGCATCTGCCGAAGCAGTGGGGGCGGTGCTTCAACAATACGTTGACGTGTCATGGTTTCCTATATCGTTCTTCTCTAAGCGGCTCCAGCCCGCAGAGACTCGATATAGCAGGTTCGGTAGAGAAATTTGGCTATCTACCTCGGAATTAAACATTTCCGCCATTTCCTGGAGGGCAGACAGTTCGCAGTGTTTACTGATCATAAGCCCCTCATCCACTCGCTCAGCAAGTCATCAGAGCAATATTCTCCTAGAGAGACGCGACACCTGGATTTTGTCAGTCAATTCACGACTGACATACATAATATCGCAGGTGCCCAAAACCCGGTCGCGGATGCACTCTCTCGAATAAATGTAGTAGAGTTGCAGTCCTCCATCGACCTCAGTGAGATCGCCGCAGCGCAAGCTGCTGACACCGAAACAGCACAGCTCAGGGACTCCACTTCCCTTTACATTAGACTTTTACTCTTGCCTGACGGCTCGGGCGATATCCTATGCGACGTTTCACAGACCACACCCCGACCACTGATTCCATCTGCATTCAGGCTGCGCGTTTTTGAGGGATTACACAATCTCTCCCACCCTGGCATTCGTGCCAGTGTTGAAATGATAATGGCTCGATTTATTTGGCCAAAAGCTAGTAAGGATATTCGAAGTTGGGCCAAAGCGTGTCGTGAATGCCAGCTCACGAAAATCAATCGACACACCAAAAGTCCATTAGGAACTTTTGCCGAACCGGATGAGCGCTTTTCACACATACACGTAGACTAAGTCGGCCCATTGCCCCCTTCACGTGGCCACATATATATATCCTCACGATAATCAACCGTTTCACCAGGTGGCCTGAGGCCATCCCACTTCACAACTAATCTTCCGAGACAGTTGCACATGCCTTTTTCGAGCGTTGGGTGGTACAGTTCGGTTGTCCGGGTATTGTCACTACGGACCGAGGTTCCATTTTAATGGTGCCTTCAGTAAATTGCTAGCTATTCTGGGTTGCAAGCATCACCGAACTACAGCTTACCACCCCGCGGCGAATGGGATGGTCGAAAGGTTGCACAGGCAGCTCAAGGCGTTATTGATGGCGCATGGAGGTATTGACTGGACCGAAGTCCTACCGATCGTCCTCCTAGGTTTGAGGTCAACCTTTAAAACCTCTTTGCAAGCTACCATAGCTGAATTGACATACGGTCGCGCCATCGCTCTACCTGGCGAGTATGTCGCCCCACACAAACAATCACCCTTCGCCTACAGTGATTACGTGGCGCGCTTGCGCCATTACATGGGTCGTTTTCGCCCATCACCCCCGCAGCTTCAGGCCAAATCATCCCATGTCCCAAAGGAGTTGGCTAATTGTCCACATGTATTTCTCCGGAATGACATGGTGAAGCATCCTCTTCACCCTCCCAATACTGGACCGTTCAGAGTAATTCGGCGGTCTCCGAAGACGGTCGTCATTGACCGTGTCGGCAAGCATGACACTGGCTCAATCGACAGAGTCAAGCCGGCTTTCATGGACGAAGAATTTATCCCAAATGACCCAACGCCAACCCCGGCACCACTGATCATTACCCCTCCTGTACCCACAGCTAACATCGAGCCGGCCACTACAGGAACCAAACGTGCCAAACGGCAACCCCTCGATTCGCTGATTTTGTTGTAAATAGTTATTACTTTCATATCTTTTGGCATATACGCGTGCATTATTTCGTACCTCATTCTAATCACTCGGTCGTGGCCCTAAACACATGCACCAGAGAGTTTTCTTTTTTTCTTCCCTCAGGTACGCACCTACTCACAGCTGATGCCACCGAATCGCGCACCCTTCCTGGTCCACCTACGCTTGCCCCCAACTCACCCGGTAGCCCTAACCACCAACACGAGCACAATTGTTCCAACACGCCTGTCATGTCACACAAGGTCCTTACCAGCCCAGATTGACGCGCCAACCGATTCTCCTGGCGCGGCCGTTTACCATCCTTCTTCGGGACGCAGGAAATTCTGAACAGGGACTGTGTTTTCGAAGCCTCTGGTTCTTGTTGTCAAGCCTACGAATGCGCCTGTTTCTGCTCAAATTGGGTTCATACTAAGACCACGCCAAACGGGAAAATCCCGCTAGCAGCTGTTCACTCCATGTGAGGCGGCTCGGCAGTACGTTCACTCACATGTGAGACGCTACTTGGCTTAGTCCTGATCGGTTCACCGTACATCCTACTCCCGAACCACCGATGATCGACCCACGCAGACCGAGCGCCCTGGCTGACTTCTATGTGACTGGTTGCTGAGAGACTACGTTCCTACCCGGGGTAACCTGACACCCGCATGCCCCACGCTACTGGCAACTCCCGATCAGAAGTCATCGCTGACCAGACTTTTTGGAGAGGGGCTGTGTAACACCGCTTGTTTTTCCTTATCAAAACATTGACCTTGACAAATATAACTTCCGTTCGTTGGTGCGTGCATCGTGAACGCTCTGTACAACGTTTTGGCTACCGCGATAAACCTTTCATTTTTTGCGCCTTTTCTCCAACATTCTTGGGGACATTATTGTAGTAATCTGGTCTACTACAGAAGCAATGATGCACACGTAAGCAATGTTGGGTATAAACTGGAAGTTTTGATTTTCAAGAATTCGCGTTTCTCCGACTTGAAAATAGTATATGCCGAATGAGGAAGTTGAGACGAGTTTAATGATATAGGAACCGTCTAGATCCGTTAATAGAGCAAGCAATAAGATCCAAAAGTATGAGAGCACAAATTTGTACGTCCACACCGTAGCCTGTTTACCTGGATAATTTTGTTGTTGAAGTTGTAGCCAGTACGACGACGGGTGCATGTGGGGAGGTTCGCGGATTTGTCACCCACAGAAATGATGGCAAATTGAAGAAACACAAAGTCACTCCGACGAAAAGGTAAGTATCGTTCTACGGTTTCGATGATGAACTCGTGATTCTTTAGAATGTTGTCCAGTAAGGACGGTCTACTATGCCGCCGGAGCGCATGGATTGAGACGGATGGTTAAACTGTTGTTTCTTTCTGTTCCATCAATATCGCCTTCCATACTATTTTTCTGACCTGTCATTATCCTATTGCTTTACGGACCCTTTTGTTTATTTTGACCTTGATTTACTGCGCACAATTTGTCGTAATCTCGATTGCGTGGGACGGTCGGACAGTTGAACTTGATTTGATTTTGACTCGTGTACGTAAGTTGGTACGTACACGATATTGTTTCTGACATTGACCCGGATCTAACCCGG
Organism: Atriophallophorus winterbourni; assembly: GCA_013407085.1. NCBI lineage: Eukaryota > Metazoa > Platyhelminthes > Trematoda > Plagiorchiida > Microphallidae > Atriophallophorus > Atriophallophorus winterbourni. The sequence goes on from JACCGJ010025142.1 coordinate 18,553, forward strand.
TTAAGCCAATAATTGAGGTATATTTTTTAGCTATTTTCATTGCCTCAATATAGTACCGCTTTTATTGGCAAATCCTCGTTGATTCTAAAATACCTGGGATTTTGCGCGTAACTCCATATTGGGGAATTTCCTTGATTCTCAATAAGAATCAATAGTACTCAATTATTGGGTTACCGGGTTAGATCCGGATCAATGTCAAAAACAATATCGTGTACGTACCAAGTTACGTACACGAGTCAAAATCAAATCAAGTTCAAATGTCCGACCGTCCCACGCAATCGAGTTTACGACAAATTGTGCGCAGTAAATCAAGGTCAATATCGCCTTCCACATTGTTTTTCAGACCTGTCATTATCCTATTGCTTTACGGACCCTTTTGCTTATTTTGACCTTGATTTACTGCGCACATTTTGTCGTAATCTCGATTGCGTGGGACGGTCGGACATTTGAAATTGATTTGATTTTTAATCGTGTACGTAACTTGGTACGTACACGATATTGTTTTTGACATTGACCCGGATCTAACCCGGTTAACCCAATAATTGAGTACTATTGATTCTTATTGACAATCAAGGAAATTCCCCAATATGGAGTTACGCGCGCAATCCCAGGTATTTCATAACCAACAATGATATTGTCAATACAGCGGTACTATATGGGCAATCAACTTAACCTGCAAAACATAGCATAATTATTGACATTTACCCTCGATCTAACCCGTTAACCCGTAATGCAGGTATGTTTTTTTTTCAGTTATTTTGATTGCCTCAATATAGTATCGCTTTTATTGACAAATCCTGGTTGGTTCTGAAATACCTGGGATTTTGCGCGTAACTCCATATTGGGGAATTTCGTTGATTCTCAATAAGAATCAATCGTACTCAATTACGTTCTTTTGTGGAGAATAACTATCAACGCTCGAATTGGCTCTTTTTCGCTTTGTTTGCATACGTGGAGAATATTGCTCAATGAACTATGCCTGAGACTAGATCTGGCAAGTTGTCTAACTGTTTGAATGACGTTACCCTAAACCCCGTTCCCATTCCTGAACTCCCTAGTACTTAATTTTCTTAATCTTTGCAAACATTGGGACACCGTTTCGCTGAACCAGCAAAAGCAGGACTCAACGAAATGGAAAGAAAAGGAAAAGCAAGATAGCGGAGAAAACTAGAGAGAGAAATTGCTCTCGAAGAAATTGAAATCGAGCTACTGGAGATAAAAATAAGAAAACGCTATTTAGAAAAATTGCTGAGTCTTCCTACCGATGGCGAAAATTATTTCGAAAATATTGTCGCCACCGAGGTTCAAACCTGCGACCTCAGTACCCCGAGCGAAGCAGATAACCGCTGCACCATGACCACATTGGCTTTTTGTCCAATCCGAAATATTCAAAGGTTTGACTGCAATAGCTCTGGTGAACTAGAAAATGTTGTAAGGTGAAGTAAATCAAAGTTGTTACACAGCCCCTTCCAAGAAGTTTGGTCAGAGGAGACCTCTGGTCAGAAATTGACATTTGAACTGGTCAAACGGTGTCAGGTCGTTCCAGGCTGGAAAATAGTCTCTCAGCAACCAGTCACTTCGAAGTCAGACAAGGCAATTGATCTGCATGGGTCGATGGTGACTAGGGTGAGGTACACAAAAAACCGATCAGGACTAAGCCGATTCTCACGTGGGGTGTACGTGCTGCCGGAGCCTCCTTACATAGGGTGAACCTGTTGCTAGCGGGAATTGCCCGTCTGACATGGTATTAGTACGAACCCAGCAGTAGCAGATGTGTGCACATCCGTAAGCTTGAAAACCAAGAAACAGATGCTTAGAAAACAGTCGTGCTGAGAATTTCATGCACCTCCAGGGTTGATGGTAAATGGCTTCGGCTGGAGAAAACTGAGTGGCGTGTAGTTGGGCTCTTGAGGACCTTGTGTGATAGGTTTCGCTCTGGACTAAATATGAACTACATAGTCGGTGAATCTTACGGGTTGCCGTTTCGCTCGCCTAGTTGTTGTGGTGCAGGCGCTGTGTTAGTAATTCAAGGTTTTTAATGGTCTAAAAAGCAACAAGCTTAACAACAACATAGGGTGGTAAAAATTGAAATTTATTGTATAAAAAGATAAATGCGTAGATTATGCAGTATATAAATGTTCGGTAAACGAATAATGCAATAAAACTTCGTCTAATTTTGTTTTAAATTCATGCAAGCTAGTGGAGTGAGCAACGGTTGAAGGTAAACTGTTCCAAGTAAAACAGACACGAACAGACTGAAAATAACTTCTACAGTTCAGGCGGGAATGGGGTACAATCAGCACATAATCATGGGTCCGATAATGTGATGGTTCGGGGTATAGAATGTTTTGTAAAGTAAGATAAGGTCTCCTCCGATTCGTCGATAGGGAACGTCAAAAAGATTCAGTTGAGCGATTCTTTCTTTATAAGGTTTGTTTTGGATGCTGAGAACAAGTTTTTTTCGAGCGGTGATAGATTCGTTGCATAAGTTCAACATCCTTCTTAATCCACGGAGACCAAGAATGCACACCATATTCCACGACTGGTCTCAAGTATGTATTCATTATCCTTGAGAATATCTTGGGCGAAAAGTCCCAAATACCCGTTTGAGTAGATTTACGAAACCTGTTGTTTTTTTGAAGACACTGATAGTTTGAAGTGAGGTTTTTAAACTTAAGCATATCCAGACACCACAAATCTTTTTCTTCACTGCAATTTTCGAGGACATGCGAACCTATATGATATGTGAACTCTACTCGATTCCTCACATTCATGATCCTGCATTTGTTGAAGTTAAACGGCAGTTTGTTATTCAGCGATCAGTTGTGAAGCGTATCAAGCTCTTTTTGTAATAACAGACAGTCTCCTGGACTACGAATGCAGCGCCATATCTTTATGTCGTCCGCAAATACCGAAATGTTATATCGAACAAATTCCGGTACTTCATTGACATAAACTAGAAAGAGAATCGGACAATGGACTGAACCTTGGGGAACTCCGCTAGTTGCTGTGATTGGTTTTGATAATGCACCATCAACACGTACCTGGGTAGTGCGATTTTTTAGGTAGTCATTTAGCCAATTCAGCTTTCAAGCTTCTGCAGTAGTAGCATATAGTCAACACGATCGAATTCTTTTAGGATATCTAAATAGCACGCATGTATTGCTTGCTCTTTGTCTACCGATTTTGTCCAATCACCCAGCGTTATTAGTAAATTAGACAAACAGGAATAATTTTGTCAAAATCCATGCTGTTTACTCGAAAGCGACCGCTTATTTTCGTATTGTTTTATTTGATCGTCAGCAACGATTCGCTCAAGTAATTTTGAAATCACAGGTAACAGAGTAACGGGTCGGTAATTAGAAACATCGGAGTGATTTCCACCTTTATACATAGGATAAATTATTCCACGTTTCCAATCTGTATGAATCACTCCACTTGCCAGTGTTTGCTCGAACAAGTATTTATCAGTATTAGTATCAGTACTACAGGGCGATAGTCGACCAAGTCCAAACGAGTGCCCAGATTCTTTCAGAGGTGTGCTTGAAAACACCCGCCACTACCAGGATTGATTCGTAAGTAATACAGGCATGTGTAACTGTGAATGGAAGATGGGAGAGGTCTCATCGCCGAAAGGTGAGAGTGGTTTGTATAGCAAACTCGCACATTGCTTCAATATTAGCGGGGTTATTCCGTCCGCCACAGGTGTCTTTCAGGGTTTTAGATTAAATAAAACTTGAAGGACGCGTTCCAAAGTGACAGTTATTTCACTTATAAAAACGGTGTTTGAAATTGTTTGATTTGAGATGTTTATTGCATGTTCTCTTGGGTTGAATACCGTTGAATAAAACGTGGATAAAGCTTCAACAGTTTTTGATGCAGTTATTGTTGGTCCAGCTGATGTGTTCACAAACGCAACCCTAGGTTTAACCTTAGCTTGATCGTTAACCATACGATACAATATTTTTGGGTTTCGCTCCATCATGCGTGATATTACTTCTTGGAAGCACAACTTGTACTTGATCACAAATTTGTTTACTTTGTTCAGCAGTAAAGGGAATGCTTCATGAGTCTTTGATGATTGGTTTTGCCGATGGTGTCGCCAATCAATGTTTCGCACCGTTAACCACTTACGAGTTCTGCTTCTTAGTTTAGATTCAAGGTTCCTTGTTGAGTTCCTGATGACAAATTCGGAGCTCACTTCAATTGAACTTTTGAGATTAGATATTAGCCATATCCAAACTCATGTGCGTTATTGGTTTTCAATTGGCAGTTAATCATGTTTCTCAGAGCATCAATCAACGCCAGAGTGTTGATCCGCCTAACTGTTTTACGGGCATCATTTGTTCTTACAGCCTCAAACAGATAGTCAAACTGGATGACGACGTGATAACTTAGTCCCAGTGGACTTTCGTAAACAACGATATCAATTTTCGTCTTCGTTGTTTGTCAGAACGATACCCACTATTGAAGGTAAATCGGTGCCGCGGTATCAGGTATTACGTGCAATGTGGTTTTAAAAAGCAATATCGTCTAACAACTCAGAGAATGCTCGTTTGAGGGAGTGTTCTGAATAAATGGTATTGCTCTGCAGATTCGGTAAATTGAAGTCACCCATAATTAAAAATACACAAGTTAATCTGGAAGTAACCATGCCAATTCTGTCGAATGAGCCGGATTGTAAGCTTCCTGTGTAGATGGTGGGCAATACACGACACCCCAAACACAGTCTTCGCCGTAGCTAATCAGACTGAGCACCCGTAACACGATGTCAGGATCCGTAATCTCACGGCACACAAGGTTTTGGCTATAATTCAAAGCTACTCCTCCTCCTCTGGTTTCACAAGCATGACGAATAAGTGACATTCATGGTAATTCTAGTTCACTATTTGTTTGGTGAGTGTGTAGCCACGTTTCTTTTATGGCGATGATGTCTGGTGAACCTCCCAGAAAAACTGCACGCAGTTTACCGATTTTATTTCCGAGACATTGTGCATTGGTGTATATTCATTTCATAGTTGTTTTTCTCAACGAGGATAGGTTGTGAGGAAGGAGGCTAGCAGAGTGCACAATATCTGTTAGGCCGACTCCCCCAGAGTCGGCAACCAAAGGTTTATTGCTTGCAAGATGCTTGATTGTTTTGAGGTTGTAATGCTAGAATACAGTGATCCATAGTATCGGCTGAATTTCATTCTGACACGTCAACTAGTGATTGAATTCTTAGTGTTTCTATTGAACTACGTGGTGCATCTACCTTTTCAATATGGTGTTTCGATGCACCTAGTCTAATTTCTCGTGGCATTTGTCTGCGGCCATTTTCCCAACAAGTTTTGACCGTGTTTAACATATCTTTCCGCAAGAACGTTATTTTAAGGGGCTTAGGACCGATGCCCTTATAATTCCCAGATTTGGGGATGCGAAACGTGCCCGTCACAGCTACATCATGCAAGTCAAGTATATCAATGAGGAATCTCCGTTGTAGCTGATCGTGTTCGCGCTGCACTGCTTTATCAGTTGCTTCATCAGCTTCTGGAACTCCTAAAAGGATTATATTTCGAATATCCCTTTGTTTCGTTCGGTCTTTTTGCTGGTACTTTCGGGCCTTTTCTCACCAGGGCACATCAGCAGAGATCCTTGCAGTGGTCTCTGAACGCTCCCTGCGCAAGAGAAAAGCGGATAGTAAGATGTTTTCTAGACCCCTTTCAGAGTGGACCGTGATTTTAAGCAATCTTCGCTGGTTCAGATTGAAAGAAGTAGGTTTACGATTCAGTCGTATCAATGATAGTGGTTCAACTGGCTCCAAGTCCATGTTTCTGCGCAACATTTTCCATTCTTCTTCATCGTTCGTTAGCCTGTCCCCTAGTAAGGTGGCACTTGTTTCCTTTACGTTCGTGCAAATCACGCTTAGTTCGTGGAGCGAATGTACACTATGTGTCTGGCGCTTTTGCTGGTTGCTAGACTTTTAACTGCCTTAGATTAAGTACCAATCATGTCCACTTTGGGATTATTTTGCACCGTAACTTTTGGTTTTAAACTTGAGGGTGTTCGCTGAACCTTCAGATGACTAAGTGGCTTTGGATCCTTATCTTTTTTCGGACCAGGAATGTTTTGGGAATGCAGGCCTTCAGCAGTCGCATTTGTAAAGGTGGCTTTTCGATGAGAAGAACGCTCCTCAAGACTCTCCGGCACATTTGCAACAGCTGAACCTTCGTGTTAAAAGATCTCCGACGATGCAGCGTTTATCTGACTGGTATTACCGTCAGTCGTTTCTCATTTATCGAAAGCTATACTGGCATACTGAGAATTCTGAGCGGTTACCAAAGTCTCTCCCGATGTCTTGAAGGTTTGTATGAAAAGCTCTAAGCTCAGCAACCGATCATCCAATTAGCTGTGCTCAACACTTGTTCGTGCAGTAAAATCTGTGTTTAGTTTAGATCGACACCTTTTGCACACGTAGCATACACTAGGCATGTTTTCATCATTCAGGATCGATAACGCCTCCGAGGTCAATGATTTGTCCAATTTTGAGTGAAATGTGTGTGATTTGACCTTACCACTGACGACTCTCATGCAGACGACGCACGTTTCGCGAACATCAGATCTTTTCATGTTACTGAGGTCAACCAAAAGTACAAATCAGAGCACAAAAATCGATACAGGTGGGTTTGGTTTGTGGGTAATGTGAAGATGACGGAAAGTGACAGGTTGTAGGAATATTTGTTACTCGATTTCGCCGTACATTTTCAAGACTCCCTTTGAAAATGTTGGCTGAATTTGAGTTCACGTTGTGTATTTCTCCGTGTAGTTTCCGACAATGGTAAACACCGATGGGTGGATCCAACAGCATAAATACAAACGCGATTCTTAGAAACGAACGAACTGTAGAAAATCCAAAGGTGACGTACACAAATAGCGACACGTCGCAGATGGATGATTCTTGTATGAATAGATCCGACGTAGCAAACTTTTAGATAGATATCCAAAAATCAAACCGATCGGATGAAAACTATGAAAATATCGGCGGCCGAAATTAAACCAACCGCACGTCTCGTTAAAACATCAAATATCAAGTAGGTGTTATTGTAAATGAAAAAAATTTGTGTAAAATTCCTTCTTATTTTTCTATTTAAACAAATTGATTTTTCCTTAATTCTTCACGGTTTTACCTATTTGTGTATACATTTTTTGATACTGTTCGATCCACTTGTACACATTTTTTGTTTCGTTGAACTAATTGATTTTGCTTGGCTGCCATTAAATTCTACATATTTTTGCACGTGGTATTTGGGCTTATTTAATTGTTTCAATTTGGACACCAATTTGTGTGTCATCTGTTGTTTGATACAGAAATTTGGACGACAACATTGGTAAATTAACTATTTCTAGTTTTTATGCGTCAGGTCGTCCTTTTCAATGAATCTATTATTGCTGGAGTTTGACTCCATTGTACCGGTGCGTTCCGATATAATTGAGGTTTGTATACCATTATTATTGTAACTGTCATTAATTACAGTACCGTAGTAAACCCAAATCGTGGTTCTGAATTTGTCGAACTAGGGACGGGGATCTACGCGTTAACTAATGACATTGGTCGTTACAGTACTCAATTAGGGACTGGATTTTGATTCTTCTCAAACTGGACGAGAATTATTCGTTATCTTTTCAGTGATTACTCCACAGATGTTTCGCATTCTCTATTCCACATACGTGAGACCAGTTTTGGAATATGGTTTGCCAGCCACCTATCCTCAAACAAAGGGAGAACGTGACCAGTTGGAAAAATTGCAAAGGCGGGCGACGAAACGAGTACAAGGATTGAAATCAATTCCTTATGTGGAGAGAGTTCAACGCCTCAACCTCATGTCGCTCAGTATTCGGCGTGTGCGCTATGACCTGCTGCTAACTCGTCGTATATTACTGGGAGCTTATGGTGACGAGCTGCGCGAGTTTTTCCCTCTCGTGACGGACTCAAGAACAAGTGGCCATGCTCTAATGCTTCAAAAGCGAAGGACACTACGCCTACCACAGGGATTCACGCTCTCAACAAGAATTGTTAACTTGTGGAATGCGCTTCCGGAAGAGGTTATCTCAGCGAGCTCTGAAAACCAACTCAAGCAACTTTTGGATAAGGTGTTGCCTGTAATCACGGCGAAGCTGAACAACGCTGGACAGGATTTCTTCAACTGAGGTTCTCCTGGACTATGTTGCTGATATAAAGAGATGCGGCTTACAAGGGCTTGACCCCCTGTCGTCTATCAAGAAGAAGAAGAAGAATAAAAACTTGACGGGAAGAACTCAAATCGAATTGCCTAATTGGATACGGTCAATTGGATCGCCAATCCAGCGGAACGAGGATCCACTTGGACCCTCGTACATCTACTCATTTCTGTTCAAACATTGGCGACGTTCTTGCCTCTTTTATTTTTTGTTTCGCCATTTTTGATAATGCCACGTGAATCGAAACGTCTGAACACTACTGATAAGCTTGCCTGTAATGGTGATGGTGACCCTGTTGGTTCCGCCTCGTGTAGCTCTTGTATATCATCTCGAGGTAGTCCTAATTTCGACTCTAAACATGGGCTGTCTTTGCGTGAGCTCGAATTAGAGAGAGATTTAGTGATTGCTAAGGAGACGATAGCTCGTTTGAGCGGATGCAGTGTCAACGACAACTATGTTGCTGAAGTTCCGGTTAATCGACATATTGAGTCAGAAGCGGTGAAGATGTCACAAAAGGTCGTCAACGATGTTGCTTCATTGCCTAGGGTAGAGTTATCTACATTTGATGGCAATTCTGTGGATTACTGGAAATTTATTCGGCAATTTGAATGTTATATAGAATCGAAAACTTGCGATTCCGGACAGCGTTTGCTATATCTTATGTTTTATTGCCGAGGCGATGCTCGAAAAGCGATTGATGCTTGTGTGATGCTGTCACCTGAAGACGGGTATAAAAGAGCACGCAGCATCCTACAGGAAATGTTTGGCCTGCCTCATGTCGTTGCACGCTCGTTATTGACCGAGGTGTTGATTAAAGCAGCCATACTAAGATGCGATTCGGATAGTCTGTCAAACCTTGCTTTGAAGATGGAAAGTTGTCAGATTGCTTTAAAGCAAATGCGCTGTGAAGCAGACTTGAACTCTGTCACCACATTGGAATGATTGGTCAAATGTTTGTTGGCTGGACGACAACAGCAATGGGCTGACCTGGCAGATGCGATTGCCGCTGATGGGTCAGAAGTTGACTTTGCACGTTCATCTGAGTTTGTTTCCCGCAAACCACCAGGAGCAGGTGTGGCATGCTCATTAATGAGACTAATGGGTCAACTAAGCCATCAAAGAAATTGAAATTGTCTGAAGGACGGAGAGTGTACATGACCAGAAGTTACTCCCCATCAATGCGAATAGAATGCTACCAGTGTAAAGGACCTCATCGAATAGAAAACTGCTCTACATATCTGAAGGCTGATGTGAAAGACAGATGAGCTATTGCTAAACAACACGGTATGTGCTACGTTTGCTTAAACCGGTCTCATAAAGCATGCGACTGCAAGGTGCCGACTGTTTGCTCCGTCGAAGGGTGTGGTAGACGTCACCATTCGTCTCTACATTATAATCGTATAAGTGAGCAACAAAGAACTATTAATTACAGCGCTACTGCTATCAGTCCAGCAGTAAGCCTGGGTTACCTGACGTTTAAAATTAACACGCCTATGGGGCTTGTTCCAGTCGTAGCGTTACTCGATAATGGCTCGGATACCACTCTGATCTCACAAAGATTTGTTGAGAAATTCGGTATGCCTAGTGTCGCAGTTGATGTGTCGATAACCTCGCTCGGTTTGCATCGAAAATTGAAAAGTTCAGTATTGAGTTTCAATGTACATTCCGTTGACGGGGATGAAGTAATTCATGTTGCCGAAGCCTACACGGTTTCCAAGTTACCTGAAGTAACAATGAATTCCCCGAATAGTATCATCGCAAGATATGATCATTTGAAGGATCTAAGATTCTCGGAGAATGTTGGACAATAAATAACCTTGCTGATTGAATGTAACGTTCCGGAAGCGCATTGGGCGTTGTAACAGCGATTAGGAGCCAAGCGCCGTCCATTTGCAACGAAAACATTGTTGGGTTGGATTTTGCAAGGACCGGAATGCCAAGACTCGAAAAATGTCTTCGGTTCAAATTTTTTCACGGATGAAGGGTCCATCGATGAATGTATCAGGAGGCTATACAATACTGAATTTGCGGACATTGCCACAGAAGGCAAGGAACGATCGCGTGAGGATGGAGAAGCATTTTCTCTAGTAAAACGATCAAAATTTATTGACGGTCACTTCCAGGTGCCGCTATCATGGAGGGATGATAGACGTAAACTTACCGCAAATTATTGGATAGCGGGAAAGCGCTTGGGCTACTTGAGGCGTCGATTCGAACGTGACAGTGCGTTAGTCGAACGCTACAACAAGATAATGGCACATCATTTGACTACTGGTTATATCGAAACAGTTCCGAGTAATGCAGATGAGAATCATGCTTGGTATTTGCCTCACCATCCTTTTTTCAATCCTAAGAAACCAGAGAAGCTTAGAATTGTGTTCGATTGTGCTGCTAAACACGACGGTGTATCGTTGAATGATGCCCTACTTAAAGGACCAAATCTGACAACAAATTTGATCGACGTGTTGATACACTTCCGCTTACAAGCCTATGCCGTCGCCGCTGATATCAAAGAAATGTTCTTACAGGTAAAGGTGCCAGAGAATGATAGAGATGCTCTTCGAATTCTCTGGTGGGACAAAAATGACATTTCGGGTCCCATTAAAAGGTTTCGGATGACGGTTCATCCTTTTGGTGCAACGTCGTCTCCATTCTGCGCAACGTTCGCACTGCTCAAAACGGTTGAGCAATTCGGGCATCTATTTGAAAAGAAAATCGGAGACTATGTTTCAAGAAATTTTTATGTGGATGACTGTTTGATATCAGTGCCTACTGAACTCGAAGCAAAATCCTTGGTGAAGCAGTTGTCTGCATTGTTACGAATGGGAGGGTTTCGTTTGACCAAATGGATTTCCAATGATCGTAATTTACTTGAAGATGTGCCGGAGGACGAACGCGCACCAAATGTTCGAGTTATTAGCCAAGATAAGCTTCCGACCGAAAGAATGCTGGGTGTTAAATGGGATGCAGACACTGACGAATTCGCGTTTGATCTGAATCTGTCAAAACGCCCAACGACGAAACGAAGTTTGTTGTCAGTTGTAAGTGGGTTGTATGACCCACTTGGCCTCATGAGTCCTTGGATTTTTCCTGGGAAGGTTTCACTACAAAATTGTTGCAGAAAACCTTTGGGTTGGGACGAGACGATGTGTGATGATCTTCAACTAATGTGTGATAAGTGGATCAGTAGCATGCATGCAATCAAGGAGTTACGTATTCCAAGACGCATTTGCGAAATGAATGAGAGTATGTCGTCCTTGAGTCTTCACGTTTTCAGCAATGCTTTGAATCTGGCCATGGCGCTGTTGCATATGGACGTTTGCATAATGATTCGGTCATGTCACCGGTTCGTCTATTATTTTCAAAATCTCGAGTGAATCCATTGAAAGCGGTATCGATTCCTAGGTTGGAATTAGCCGCAGCTGTACTTGCGGTACGTGTATATCTGATTCTGAAACCCGCCTTTGGTGAACTTGTCAAAAACGTTTTCTTTTGGACTGATTCGATGACCGTTTTGTATTATATTACCAATCGAACCAGTCGTTTCTCAACGTTCGTAGCGAATCGTTTGACCTTCATACATGAACACACGATACCTTGCCAGTGGAGGCATGTTGCTACACGATTTAATCCGGCTGATTTGACCTCCAGAGGTGTTATGGAATTGTCTCGATTGAAATTTTGGTTGAACGGCCCCGACTTCCTAAAACAAACCATTGATATGTGGCCTGAAGTAGTTGATCCACAGTGCAGCGAACGAATTGAATTCAAGCGTGCCGATTGTAACATAACTTCGGTTGAGTCAGAGTGTGGAATAGACGTCATTCTTTGTCGATTTTCTAGTTGGAAACGGCTTGTACGCTCGATTGCATGGAGGATCCGTTTCAAGCGTTATGTTATTATCATGTTTGGTCATGGTTCCAATGGATAATTATCGGTAGGCAAGATCGGATTAGATGAATTCCAAAATGCCGAAGCAGAAATTAATCGATTGACGCAGCGGAATGTATTTGGTGATAAGGCGCTAAGTGAGCCCTGCGAGTTCAATTTGTCATCATTGAAGTAGTTACGCCCATTTATTGATCAAGGTATTTGGAAAGTTGGTGGTCGATTGAAGCATTCTGATCTTGCAGATGAAAGCATTCATCCCATTATAATTCCTAGAAGGCATAATGGTACTGCCCCATTGATTGTAGATGTTCATGTGAGCAAAGATGATCTGGTCAGGACTGTTGTTGTTCGCTCAAAAATGGTTTGGTAACACGTGATATACGGAAAATTTGTCTGCTGGAAGAAGCACAAGAAGAAGAATGCTCGGAGTCTGGCTTGGCGGCGCAGATAGGGCTAGCTCAAACTTCTCAAAGGGAGAACGGCAGAACCTGAGGACATGGTGGGTCTTAGTCCGGCAAACTATTTCCCTATAAAAAGCCACATGTGTCCAATGATGGCGATGCGACGTGGCGTGTGTAACTCGTCACTAAATAGAGTCATTGCCATTCTGCTTTATTCAGGTTCGGGTAGTTAGGAAGGTGGAACCAATCAGTTTGTTCATTCAGAAGTTAGCTCTAAAAGGAATTTGGCGGGCGGTGTAAATGACAAATATTTGTGTAAAATTCCTTCGTATTTTTCTATTTAAACAAATTGATTTTTCCCTAATTCTTCACGGTTTTACCTATTGGTGTATACTTTTATTGATACTGTTCGATCCACTTGTACACATTTTTTGTTTCGTTGAACTAATTGATTTTTTTTAAATTCCACATATTTTTGCACGTGGTATTTGGGCTCATTTAATTGTTTCAATTTGGACACCAATTTGTGTGTCATCTGTTGTTTGATACAGAAATTTGGACGACAACATTGGTAAATTAACTATTTCTAGTTTTTATGCGTCAGGTCGTCCTTTTCAATGAATCTATTATTGCTGGAGTTTTGACTCCATTGTACCGGTGCGTTCCGATATAATTGAGGTTTGTATACCATTATTATTGTAACTGTCATTAATTACAGTACCGTAGTAAACCCAAATCGTGGTTCTGAATTTGTCGAACTAGGGACGGGAGATCTACGCGTAACTAACGACATTGGTCGGTACAGTTATAGTAGGGGTTATCAACTACTCACTACTCACCTACGGAGTACAGGGTACACTCCATGCATGGATAAAAGAATGGTTGATATCTAGTTAGATGTACGTGGGAGTTAAAGACGAACTATCTGAGTTGATTGAAGTTGCTCGTGGTGTCCCACAAGCATCCGTCCTCAGACCGCTTTTGTTTATATTATATAAACGACTCGCATACTGTACTGCAGTCGTCGGTGTTTATTTTCACTGATGACGCAATATAAACTCCACAGAAGACACGCAGAACCTGCAAAGAGATCTCGATAATATTATTATTATTAATAATTTATTTTGGTGAACCAAGGCATGAAATACATGATCAAGTTCTTCAGAA
>JACCGJ010025144.1:0-33610 GCA_013407085.1 Atriophallophorus winterbourni
GTTCGGATATAAACTTCCATTGTTGTCTATGATGTTTTTCTGTTTGATTAGGTGCTAGGTTTTCAGCACACTCAGGAACACCGAGCAGTACAAAACTTCTTAAACTTCTTGCTGATGCCGGATCGGAGGCTTTTGATTTTCGTTCCCACCATGGGAGATCAGCGAAAATACGGATTTTTGAGCCAGCAACACTCCTTAATAAGTATGAGTCTAATAGTATGTTTTCCAGGTCGTTTTGGTTCTCCAATATCACGTTGAGTAATCTCGGATCACCCTGGTGGGGTGATTTCGGGTGTCGACTTAAACGAACTATAGCTGAGGGTTTAATGGGAACCAGGTTCATCATGTCACAGAGTCTGCTCCATTCGGCTAAATCGTGCTTTTTCCTGTCGTCGAACAGTGCATCATTTGTTTCAGGAACGTTAGTGCAGATTACGCTTAAATTCTTTCCGTGTTTAATAGAGTATATTGGCTCTTTATGATGTGAGACGGTTTTGCTCAGGACTTCCTCTTTCTTCCGAAGTGTAGGCGTCTGTGCTCGCGTCAAACGCTTACCTGCTTTAGTCACAATATGGGCAAATGTTGGGTTGTTAGTGTGTGATGCAACTAGACGTTGGGGAGTCTTGGCTATAGTGTTCGCAATTTTATTCGATGATGAGCACGGGAAGCAGGGTTCAATAGGACCATTTTTGTTGCACTCGGATAAGCACTCACAACACTCAGTTAAGGGTGCGCTTTTTGGTGTAGTTGTCTCATTCTTTTTACCGCTTTGAGCAACATCTATTTCGGGTAGAATTGTGTTGACAAATGTATCTACTGAAATTGGCTTAAGTGTCTCCTCGAGTTTTCGATAACATTTTTCTAAAATCTCTATTCGAGATTCCAGCTTTGCCTCATTGGGAGGATTTGTAGTTATATCACTAGGCTGTTTATTTTGACATGCACTACATACGTAGCAAACGCCGGGGAAATCGACGTTATTAATAAACAATACCAGTTCCTGCGTTAGGGCTTTATCACAGTTGGTATGTATTTTACCCAGGCAGCCAAAACATTTAACCACATGAGATCGGGCACTTACCCTTTGTTACAGATTTGACAGACATCACGTGCTGCCTTCTTTGTATGGGGCTTCAAGGTCATTGATCGATCGATAACTAGCGGTGGAGTGAATGCGTTGGATTGGAGTTAAGTGATCCAAACGATGAGAAGCGAACGAGGTAGGATAAAACTGTTGCGAATTCACGATTTTCGATCTCACAGATTTCAAAAGAATATCGGTCGATTCAGAGTGATTTGCTCTTCTCGACGGTATTTGAACAGAAACAATATTCCAAAGTACCGGGTCTGTTGCACGCGTGGGTAATTTGGGTTATAATTCGAAAATTTGGATTTTCAAGGATTCAACTTTCGCGAACTCGAAACTGGTATAATCCAAACGAGTGAATTGAGACGAGTTCAATGATATCTGAACCGTTCAGTTCAGAAGAGCGAGTGAGGAAATAGATCCAAAAGTATGAGAGCGCAGATTTATGCGACCGCATATATATATATATAGATATATATAGATATATATATATAATATATATATATACAGTGGGAAACCCGGTTACAAACGAATCGCTGGGGGAGAGAGTAAAATGTTCGTTAAAGCGAGGTTCGTTGTAAGCAAACCGCATGTCAGACAGTATAATAGGGAATTTTGGGAAATCATGGTGGTCGTGTAAGCGGATTCGTTGTAAGGAGTTCGTTGTAAGTGGGTTCACTGTATATAATCAATAAAAGAATGAAGTTTTTCAAGGGAACGTGTTGTGTGGGAGACAAACGATAGCATTGTTCCCCTACATGATCTGACTAACCGTGGAATTGGTTGATGAGGCATGACAAAGAACATACGATGATATAAATTCAATCAAGACAATATTTTCCTGTGTTGCTATTCAATGACCTACATTCCATTTGAATTTCGCAGGCTACATCTCACTCAGCAACTACTTGTTTCTTCAGCCGATCTGTACTGAGTCATTGGGTAGTTCGCTTCTTTCTAAATGTTCATTCATTGAATAAATTTTTCATAAGAATTACTTTCAAAATTATTTGTAATATCGTGCTTTTGTCCATTTAAAACGATCTTAAGCAGCACATCGTGAAAGTACCCACCTATTGAAAATTGAAAATAACTCAATGATGTAAACAATAATTCATTAATGAAGAAAATAATATTTCACATAGGATCAGTGTTAGTCACTTGAAGGCACATTTTGTAGAAATTAGTTCGGAAAGTAAAACCACCTTAAACAATTATTTATTCGTAGTTACATCTTTGATTGTGTACATTTCTATAAACTCTCACAAAACACTTTTTACTGAGACAGAAATAAAAACGATCAATGAGCTCACACGATCCACAAGACACGATGGTCCGGCAAATATGCAGATTTCCAAGTTTATTATTTTACTTGTCAAGCATTCAAATATTTCCCAAATCTTGTCAGAGGGAATACATAAGTGTCTGAACCACGTGCGGACCCTAATCGTGCTGTCCCTACCTAATGAGTGCAAGCATCACGAAAAATGTGAGGAAAATGCCTGCAAACGAGCATCAGTGTGTTAACGGTCATATATTTTATTCGAATAATCATACAAAAAGCCTAAGTTAACCAGAATATCTACTCAAGAAGATTTGTTTTTGCACTTAACGCATTTTGTGTTAATAGTCGACATGATGGCGTGATTTCCAACATGAACTATCTGACCGCTCGAACGAACGTATGTTGTGTTATAATCAGATAACTGTTTTTGCGGACTTTAATACGGGGCATTTACTAAACCGATTTGCTCATGTCTACAAAATGGAAAATTGTCGTATCGGAAAATTTGATGTCAGTGGGTCGCCCATTGGGCGAACGAAACTTGTGCAACATCAACAAATGAAAGCTCTGAAATTCCAAACTTCGATTTAAATAGTAGTTCCTGTTCTCCTTTAAAATTGAAAACCACTGTGTCAATCGTCACATCCATGAATGAAATAAGCAGATAAACCAATCTGCCGCTGAAGTTTGATCTTCCCGTCACCGTGAGAATACTGTCGATCCGCCGCGTACTGCGCATTGCTGTGAGCGAACCGGAATATTTCTTCATCTGGGACGTTAAGAAGCGTGGAACTGACATGCGCTTCGCATAAAAATTTACGGTTGGCATCGAGCGCAAAAGGCCAACAACAGCAACAACATTCAGTTGATGAGATCGAAATGCGCCTAAATGTGGATTAATTTCTCATTTCAATCACGTCAGATTTGTATTTCATGTGGTGTTGACAACTGCATTTCAATTTATATGGTGCAATTCCTGGGTGGCGAAGATGTTTATTGTTTGGTCAAACTATGAATTCCCAAATTTCTATATTATAATTCCTATGAAGTTTATCATTTCTATCATATTCATTTGTTGGTATTACAATTTAAAATCATAACGTCGAGAAAAAAGCTTTATTCTTTTGAATGAATTTTCAGTGAATCAAATTAATTTAACCACACAAACGTTCAATGCAAATAACGAATACGAAAGTAATGTTAAATAATAACGGGTATATTTGAGACCGTTAATCACATTCAAATCCAAAAAGCTTCGGTTTCGTATACGGCGGCATCGAGCGTTGCGATGGCAGTTAACGAAATTTCAGGCTGCATGATTTTTCTGATTGCCGATGTTCAACTTTTCCTCCGTTTTTTCTCTGAATGGCGCAGTAAATTCACCATATTTCAAAATAATTGAAGTGCACAGCATTTGAGGGAAATGTTCTTCGTTTACATAGTAACATGTTCGAAAGCTTAAAATACGTAAAGGTTCCGTTAAACCTGAAACAAATGCGTGGAAATCTGAATTTTTAGCACGGGCTATTTGAAGGCCGCGCTATAACTATGATTGCCTTTCTCAAGCGACGAAATTTGATTGATGCGATGTTAATGAAATCTTATTTTAACACGGGATGTGCAGTCGTACAGCACTTCTGCGATTGCGGCTAACATCGTGCAAAATTATTGGCCACGGGTGTAAGATGCATGCTTGAAATACGATGTAGCCAGACTTCATTTCAACCTGACAAAAATCTTAGCCCAGTGCAGTTATTGCTGTGTCGGCACATTTTTGTTCAGGCTAGTGCTTTCATACATACATACATACATACATACATATATTTGTGGCAGCTGCTTTGCATTTATGAATCATTTCATACACCCGTACTAAATTTTGATCGTTACCGATGTCGTTTCGTTCTAGTCTCGAATTTATTAGAGTCTACCATGTGATTTCATCGAGCAAATTGTGCGTAAGACAACGAAGAATGTCTATTTTCTGATAAAATTTCGTTTTCCATAAGAAGGGAAACGTTGTGTACAACGAAAATCGTATTGACATAGAAGCATTTTTCGAAAAACACGAAGCAGTTCTTAACCGTTCAATACCCAGTATTTGTTCCGATTTCATCGAGCGTGTTAAAAGTGTGGTAACAGTAAATGCATGATATCAGATGCGCCTAAATTAGGATTAGACTTATTTGTTACCCAAATGTTACCACGTTACTGGGCAACCTTCACATCAAAAATACGAAGCATTATTTATATTTAAGTATGCCTAATATTTTCACAATTTATATGGGTCTGTACAATGGGACGAGAAAAATAGTATTGTATAGTGTGGTCATTTTGAATAATATTCGAATGATGCCTACCTCTCTAATCCCAAAATGAGTACAGAATAAGCATAAGATCTTGGACGTATTTCCAATATGCGCAATTAATGATACAGACGTAATATTAAAATTTAAATGAATAAAGCGTCAGTGGTGGTCCATCTTTACAATTACCAAAATCCACAGCGTTTAGGAATGATCTGGGGTGTATAACCCCTGACCAGGCTTGTTCCATCGTGCGTTCTTATCTTCTGAATACAGTTTTAGGTTCTGTATTTTCAAAGATACCTAAGATAATAGTAACATGTTTGTCAATGCAACCAGAATCGAAACACAACTCCATATTTCTGAAGATAATTTGATTTACATGACATATAAAAATGTGTCTACCAAAAGACATACACTATAACACTTGATTGATCTTCATAGTATCAACCATGGTACTTATCAGAATGTTTATGTTTAGTGCATGTGGCCCATTATCTTGTTAATTCTCTGGTGAAGGCAATCTGAAAGTATCAACGACAACGGGCTTTTCGACAAAATAATATTAGACAGAAACTATTATTGCCTGTAGTCATGCTCAACACGCTGTTTAGCATCAAGAATGCTGGCCAGATCTGGAAAGAATTACTTTTTCCAGGTCACACTCATTATCTATGTTAACCCACGACAGCCTGGGCTTATCCTGATGAGGTGAATTACCCCGTCTAGTTAAACGGATCAATGTTAATATCACTAGAGTTCTAAGTTTCATAATTCCACACAGTTCCTTCCATTTTACTTAATCGAGTTTTTTTTATAGCAAAGTCAGTTCAAAGTAAATCAAAGAAAATGGGACTTTTTTAATGTGTGCGCATACAAGTATTTATTTAGTTATTTATTAATTCAATTTTGTGTTTAATACTCCTGATTCAAGTTTAAGGTATCAACGATGACCAATGAAACTGTATTTTGCCAAGATATTAAATATTTATGCGAAACGTCATGCGTAACAATGTTTGTTTCCGTATTTATCCTTCAATGGTAGACGGATGAGGAAACGTTCGTTGGCTGCCGATTGAATCCACTTTGATTTCAGAAGTAACGGCGTGTTCCAACTCGGCGAATCATTTGCATAGAGAGTCGACACCGTGAGGTTTAATTCGACTTGGAATAGAATCATTAGACCAGGAATAGGTTCTGCCTTGCAGGAAATGAGCTCATTGCCAAGTTCAAATTGTCGAGCAACCTGTGCGTAGTGAGTATAATCTGTCAAAACCACAATATAATGTGTTCAATCGTCACTAAATACAACAGACAAGAGGCCACTGAGCGACAATAAAAATTCCGCATTAAATTTCAAAGATACTTTTATTCGGTATTTGCTTGTTTACTTTGAAATACCCACCCGAAACTTTCGTTAATTAACCCAGCGTTAGAAAATCCATTCGAAATTAGAAAACTTATTCTGGTATAACGATTTGATAACACCTGCGTATTGACTGATCGTAAGTATTCAAATGGACTATAGGTGACATTACATGATTATTCAGTATTTCATTTTAATGACCTTATATTTCTATGCAAAGTTAATTGTGAAGGTAGGTTCTATTTGTGATCATAAATTCTTGAATGTTCAATTTGAATCTTGAAAATCTTGGCTGTTTCTTCTTAAATCCTATAAACTGTAGACATGTATACTTTTAAATTATTATATGGAAAAGTGTTTCATATAATTAAATAACAAAGCATCGAGTATCGATGAATACTTCAGTGTCATTTACCAAACACGCTTATTCCTAACAGTTGTTTCTTGATCTTTGTGTATGCATTTTTCAGAATGGCGTTCTATAGATATGATGCTGAACTTTTGTTGCTATACAATTTCCAGGATTATTAGATATTTTACATACTGCACGTTTACTCAAAGTGTAGTAGAAATATTTCAGAATAAGACAAATCAAAGAAAGAAATTAGAGATGATGCAACACAAATTTATTCATTCATTTTCCCAATTGTGGATGTGCCATGAACATTGACAACTGATGCTAAGAATATGCTTTTGGGTGCTTTGCAGAGTACAACCTAATAGGCTGAGGACCCCGAAATTCGAGTGCTTGTTAAATCAAAGCCGCAATTATACGAATTAGAGACGAATTATATGTGATCGTTTCGACCGAGACCATTTTACCTATTATTTTGTTCGGTCCAGTAGTGGTGATCAATGTGAAAAATATTCCTCAAGTAACCCAAGCTTCGGTCATTTGAAACCTTATTATGCACGAATAATACATGGGCCAACGATGTACAGCCTTACTCGATCTCAAATGAAGGAGGCTGAAACCAGTGCGTTTAAAGAGAGGCCAACTGCTTTTCAACCGAAAATATATAATCTATGAACGTGAATCTTGTAAGTATAAGTTAATTCCGTTTCCTCTAACCAATTCGAGTGGTTAAAAAAATTTGAAACTTAAACGAAGCGAGAAGTAAATTTTATTAAATATGTAAATTTTGTGTTGGGTAGCTATAATTTATTTTTTCTTCAATTCAACCTGATGTGAATGAGAATGACTATATAAATTTGGATTTTTCACACTAAATCCATTGTTTTCATAAGCGATTGAATATGTGAGTTTATAAGGTTCCATTATGCAAACATTTTTAAATCAAATTCAACAACCAATATTATTATCCGACGTGAACATACATTTGGACATATTTCTGTGACATTTTTATTCCCGGTTTTGTAGATGAGTGAATGCTCTGTCGGATTAAATCCAAAAAACACTTTACGCATGTGAGTTGGATTCAAGTTTATGATTGAAAAATATCACCGAAAATGATCATGCCAACATTTGGATTAACAAATTACAAACAAAACCTACAAAAAATCAGAATTTACATTGCATTCTATTCCATTAGATGAACCACAAGCGGGTTCCATGCTGTTTGCAATCAAAACAAGTTTCCTTCATCTAGATTGCAAATCTTCACCAGTGAATCGTTTTTTCGTTATTTTCAAAGTAAGATTTAATTGTGAGAAACTAGTCTAAAATATGAACATGTTGGATTCGTAAGACACTGATGGATAAGTTTTGAACGAGCGGGCAATTCTATCATGTACCAACGACAATGTAGATGGTAATAACATGATAATCGAAAACTATGCGAATTTGCATGAATTTGCGTGACACAAATTATAGGCTAATAAATAATGTCATTTAGTGTTTGAACGAAAAAATATATATAATGAGATTATTTTAAGTTCAGCAAATACTACTGTATTTTCGATCATTTAGGTGGACACTAATGTTCATAATCTATCGCACAATATTACCAATGAATACAAAGATCAGTTGTGTTTACGTAAACAAACGGATGATTATTTAAATACCGATTTCAGAATTTATTACATTTTCCTTTTCAATATTTGAAACTCACTCAGCATTTTCCCTTGTTCTATATGTCCTAAATAATCTAAAAATGGAACACCGATTGATAGTTTCACCACGTCAATAATTGGTTGATTGACTACAAACTTTGTACAATAACTCACATTCGCACGGCAGAGGCACGATTTGCCATGCCACCACATCAGTCTCCAATAGAAGCGACATCATGGTCTCGAAGTTGAGCTGATATTCAAAAGAGCCGTGAAATTGAGAAGGCAATTGATTCGATTTGAATTGAAGCTCGAGAAACGCATGGCCATCGACAGGTTTCGTGATGCCTGTCTCAACCTCCCTGCAGTACGGCTGTAACTTTCTAACGGTACGAAGCAGATGTGTGACCTGGTATATTCAAACAAATTGTTCCAGAAAACTTAATGCTAATTATTTAACAATATCAAATTTCATAAAAAGTTAAGATCAAAGTATTATGAACTTTTGGCACACGTCGAGCATCACGAAATCGCTATTCGTATTGTACCATTTTCAAAACATAAAACTAAGGTATATAAACATATTGATACATATATTTAATCCCAAGAATAAGAAATTTATAATAACATATGATTGTATTTGTTGAGTTAAAATATATCATAATATCTAGTTTAATTTCTATGTGTAGACTTCATCACAAAGATTAACAGATATTGTACTTCGTGGACTCACAGAATCACAAGGGGACCCTGTTAAAGTTAACCAGAGCGAATCCAATTCCAGTTGCACGTGGTATACTGAGGGTTCAAGGAATTAACATGAAATATCATTGAGAAGCAAAATGTTCCTAAGCAGTGAAATATTTCGTGAGAAGAAAGCCGCGAATCATGATTTTAACCGAACTGATAATAGTTAATTCATGTATTCCTGAGTTAAAGTAACATAGGTTACACGTTCAATTATTTGACTTGATTTAAATATTAGAAGAACAAATTAAAAAAAATTGGAGTGAATTCTCAATTAGTTATCATTTCTAATTGCAGCTTCACATTAATGCATGATTACTAAAATTTATTTTGACGTAATGGACTTTTCGATGAATTGGCGTGTTCTTGTGCTTTGAGGTTCATTGCGCAATGTAAACCTGGAAATTAAATATTAACTCACACGACAAGTGGATGTAAAAAGAGAAACGAGAGATGTGGCTAAATATGTTTTAATTATATTCTATGCCACAGTTAACAATCGAATAGACGTCATTACAGATAATGCGATCTCGCAACTATTTAACTAACGTAATCAGACTGCCTTCATGTGAGTTAAGATTGACACTTTGACAGTTGGAAAACTCACTGCTTCACGTGAAGCTTTGGAATTGTTATACCAGTGAATAGTTTTAAATTAATTCAACAAAAAATACAATAATCAGATCAAGTTATTATATATTTGAGTGTATTTGTATCTTCAGTGTTCTCCTTGACGCAGACAGCCCGTTCGTTTATCTATGCATTCACTTCATTGTTGTCCATATGTGAGCGGATTATTTATTCTGATCATCATTACCAATATAATGACATCAAACCTATTACAAAAATTTAATGATAATTAACCCGGTCAATTAAGAGAAATTCATAGATTTCATTTGAGATCGAGATATCTACCATAGTAATGAGTGAATATGTATACTTTGAAGTCATCAGCGCAATAAATGAAGTGCGTGGAAATGGGTTTGAACGAGAAACGCTCACCAATTAAATTAGGTCCCGCTAGTGGTATTGAGTTATGAACGTATGGAATAATAAGGGGTAATATAGGAAAATTATGGCACACTAATTGGGGTTAACGACCGAGTGAAATAAATATTCATCAATGAAAATCTATTTAAAAATATTCTCACTTAAATATTAGGTGAGTGCCTTTAAATTATCCGGCAGTATAGCAATATACAAAAAAAACGATTTTGCATCTGCAAACTATGAAAAATTTCTATATCAACTAAATCAACGTTTGCTTCAATTTGGCGTCGGTGTATTTTACAAACATAGTTCGGTGATATAAATACTGGATAAATCATGAGTAAATCAGGAATCCTCATAATCGCAACATGTATTTCTCTCTCATTAGTGAATACTGGTAGCTGCGTTTCCTAATTTTCGAAACGGCAGACTCATCTTCATCCAGTTTTCTTAATCACCCAATTTAATTTGCTAGTCAATTGAACAAAATAATGTGAATATAGAAAATTTCACCAGTTTTATTAAAGTTTAGTCTCAACAAAATTTTGTTTAATTTAGTTTGTGTACATTTTGAAGCCAATTGCTGCCGCGCAAATAAAAATTGCACCGCCATAATTAATTGGAAAACACCATATTTTCGAGTTTTTAAAATTGTTCGTCACCATTTTGTTCAGCTTTATTTTAGATGGCGCATAAACGGTTGGGTTTACGTTTGTAAAACCTCATTGGAATTAGAAATGAGTAAAACATATTAGCTAGCACATGATGGTTATAGTTCATCTCGAAAATAATGTATTTTAGGCATTTCTTCCCAGTGCATACTATGAAATGTGCATGGAACATTATAAGCCAATGTTCAATTGAGAGTAGATTACAATTATCTGACCATATTGTTACGGGAATGTTGCGGTAAAATTCAATTATTGAGTTCGATATCAGCTACAAATGAACACAAACGAAACTCACCGTTCTCATGTAAAAATTCAAATTCAAAATTTTGTTGACATTCGCTACGTGGCCTATCCAGATTATCGTGGAACAGTTTTGGATACAAAACCCAAGGTTCATCTAACCAGACACCGTGGAGATTCTTCGGTTCCTTGGGACCTTTTAAATCGACTTGCATTCCAAAGATCGTCTTCCCGTTAACAATTCTTCCTATGCGATTTATCTTGATTTCAGCATGATTGAAGATGTCAATGAGCGGTTTAATCTGGAAAAATCGAAGAAAGCATTTTGTTACTTTGAAATATGGCTTATGCTTTACGAAAGTTATACCATTTATGATCGAACATCGTGACTGACTATTCGTGAAATCCCGCTGGTGATTTGCAGAATTCCTTTGTATGTCCGTGTGAAATCTAATAACATAAAATAAATGATGTCATGATAACAATGGGTGTGATTGTGAACATCCACTTTGAAACAACGCGATCCTATTCTTCGTCATCGACTGGTTATATTTTGAAGATCATATGATCAACTGCCGAATCATATCGCAGGATTCAATTCTGAACTTTCACTTATTCGTGATAACCGCATTTCAATGCTCTCACGAAATTCAACTTCGAACAGTCGACAGAACCACAGCTTGAGCACATACTGCTGAACAGCGCTGCTCACAACACTGATCGGACGACCCCGAAAACAAAACAAAGCGCATCGGGTTGCATGCATACGGTTTGACAAAAAGCAGTAAGTCCTGAGGCAAGATCTGTCACGTTTTGCATATTCTTTGACAAATGCTTAAGCAAAATGCGTCAAATCGACGACCTCGAATTTGGTATCGATCATTACGGGAGTTATTTGTCCCGGTGTTTGTTACGCATACCAAGCATGCAAAACTAGACCGACATCAGAGCCAAATACTGCTGATAATGGAATTGGAACGAATTTGAATGGAGTGGGATCAGGAATTTTGAAATAATACTAACGAAACTATTTACTTCTATTAAATGTCAAACATATACGTGGAATCAAATGCTTATTTAGTATCTCATTTTCATGAACGAATATTTACTATGAAAAGGTAATTGTGAAGCCATGTGATTTTGTACCGATTAATTATTGACTCTCGTATCTTGGAATAATACTAACGAAACTATTTACTTCTATTAAATGTCAGGCATATGAATCACTAATATTTCCTTTATTGTTTATTTGTTTCCATTGTTTAATTGCCTAGCGGGTTATTCCTCATAGATGCTAACTCAAACATCATAATATTCCCTAAAAATTAATTACGGTGACGTCAATTCAAAACTGCAATGGTATTTAAAGGGAATTAAAAAGGTCTACTTAAATAATTGAATTTTGGAAGATCTAAAATACTGCTAACAAACAAATGTTATAATAAACAAGGTTCATATAAATACTCACTGGTGATAAAAGATGATTCGCATTTGATTGCGTTAGAATTTTTCCAACACTATGTATAATATTGTTGATACACAAGTGTGACACGTATTGAAATTCTGTGAAAGTGAGAATGAATATCAATTTGAGTTATCAATTTGAAACAGCAAAGCCTTAATGAAAACTACCCGTCATAAACAACAAGTATGTAATCGAATATCTCACATTTATTAACACTTTCATTTAGCAAGCAAATAGTAT
The DNA here is from genome assembly GCA_013407085.1 of Atriophallophorus winterbourni. NCBI lineage: Eukaryota > Metazoa > Platyhelminthes > Trematoda > Plagiorchiida > Microphallidae > Atriophallophorus > Atriophallophorus winterbourni. The sequence goes on from JACCGJ010025144.1 coordinate 12,408, forward strand.
GTGCTTTATTTAAACGTATGAGGCGTAATTACATGATGTGCACAAATAATCGACGGTTTATTGCCATGAAAATATGATCTTATATGAAGACGTTTTGCATGTTACGAATTGTGATATTTGAATAAATTATTTGATAAGATAAGTCTTTTAAAATCACTTTTTTAAATTATGTAATTCATCAGTCGGTTGTTCACAAAGTTCAATTACTCGTGCAGTTTTTTAAGGCGAAAATGATTCACGTAAACATTGATAGCTTCATCAGATGCTCCTATTTTAATGGAACAGATATATAATGAAATTTGTGAGTATTAATATTGTTGTCTGAATGCAAATGTAAACTCACGATATTCTCCAAAGTTTTCCTTATCTGGAATAAACACCTCATTGTATGTTGCATCAATATACAAATATTTGACGAGATCTAATCATTACTATAAGGTTTCACTCACTATATGATAATTTGAAATCGTCAGGAGTGATGGACACCACATTATATTTAGGATTTCCCATCTCGGCTATGACCCGGAAATCGCATGCGTGTTTTGGGATTATTTTGCCACGTCTCACAATTGAAACACGAATTTTAGCAACAAAATGCAAAACACGACCTTCTCGGTCGTAAGTGTATCGGTGTAAATTCAACTGATTAACATTTGTCATGTTCATCTGGGACGAAACGTGTACATGTTGTCATAATCCATCAAGATCTAAATCTTCAACTCCACATTTATATTAAGATGGACCAACCAGTTAAATGTTAACTATATAACTTGATTTAGGATTATCCGAAAACGACTTACTGTATGTAAACGTCTTTCGAGTACATCCTTTGTGGAACCGAAATTCATAGCCTGCTGGATATCTTCATCCACGTCGACATTCGCGTACATCAATACTTGTGTGAAGCAAGAAGTATACATTAATTCGAGAACATTTGTTAGCATGTAATTTCTATCGATGTTATCACATTAAAATTATCGATCGAATACGCAGTCTTGTTACAAATTACGAGAACATTCGTAAAACCTTTTCGCAATATCCTTCGAAACAAACCGATAGAGACAGTGCGTACCATAATTTTTAGAACATACAGTTTGAATTCGCCTTGCAGATTCTAAGGCCATAGCGTTATACATATTGTCATTCATCGCTAATAAACGAATATTCTAAATATTCATAGACTGAGTTTTTGATTTTCCACGGTGACATACGCAGAATCTGAACAATCTACGCTAATGTATCGGCATATCGACTTTACGAAAGCCGGTGTTCGTTGTTGTTTTTTGTTAATTCTCGCGTATATAAAAGCTAAACTTGGATAAATATATAAAGACAACAGTGAGCATTATTGACAGGAATCACATTGATGCAAATTATTTACTTACGATTCACTGCACGATTGGTGGAAAAGTGCAAACGTGAATTTCATCAATAAGAGCAAATACGTTACTGCCATACATCGCTGAATAATCGAGTAATGAATAATGCCTAAGCTATTACTAGAACTTGATATCCTTTATAATAAACCTAGCAATTTATTCGTAACAGCACAACGCTTGATGTCACCATAGACGAAAGGAAACGGTTTTGAATTTGAATGTGACTGACAATCTAAGATTTTCGGATTAGACATTACCCATCTTCCTCATAGTCGTTCTTCATATTCAAAAATTGTGTGATTAAATTACTTTTATTTTCGTGTCTATCGAGAGGTTAATGACAATTTTTGAGGCAAAAGATGTACAATGATATATTGCTTCGAGATGATACTTGTTAGCAGTGCTGCTTCAAGCCCATAACAAACTTTGGCCATGAACCTCATTGATGTACATGCTGATTGTCAACACGATTTGTTTTCATTCCCGAGAACAGGAGAAACTTGGTGACGAGTGCAGCTGGTATGTGTCAGCATTTATGGATATTTCGTCGGCAAACAGCATCTCATGAATCAGCATATTCCCAACCCTGGTTTATGATTTTTATCGATCTTGATTGCATAGCTTGGGTAGGCTCATATTCGTGTCTTGTCAAAAAAGCAGTGAAGAAAATTTTTTTTAGAGCAGTGTGTCAGCAAAACATAACCTTCTTCTGCAACACACCGGTTAAAGTGGAATGATCATGCTAAATCATGAAAGCAACGATTTAATTTTGGCCTAGACTGTCTAGAATTTTAAAGACGGTTTTTTCTACTAACGTAGTCGAATGCCTTGGTCAAATATTTGAAAACTGCTTTTGAAGCCATAGTCTTTTTAACATTTTGTTTCAAATTTGCTTTAATGGAGATTGTCATGTATACGATCAATTTTCCACTGTGAAAGCCAAATAAAGAATCGTAATGAACAGCAAAACCTAATTCATTAAGCAACATCCGCAAAGCATTAGTAATCGGTTTGTGCACAAAATTCCGATTATTATTATCATTACTATTATTATAATTATTAGTAATATTATTATTATTGAATCTCACCTTTAGTATCTTTGATTATTAAAATATAAATAAATTCGTAAAATTATGATATCTCATATTCCCGATGATATCGAATATCCTTGTTTAAGCACATAATTATATAAATTTCACAAATAATAGCATGGTTAGCTGTTAAATATTTGCCAGGAATTGATATGATTGCAAACATGATCAGGTCTTTATCCTCAATAAACGAATGACTTTCATTACAAACGACGCAATAACTCATCAAAATTTGTTTGCTGAAATAAAGTTTGGAGTGTCGTATTTCCAGCATGCAACACAAAACTCGAATGTTGATAGCAATTCGAATTTCGAATAAAATATTCATAAACGGACATCACTTTTCACAATTTATAAGGAAGAAAGAGGCATCCTCGAATTTTCGTTTGTGAAACAGATCTCAGACACTGTCGTATCAGGCGAACGATATATGGCAGATTTTGAAAACCGTCGGCGATCTTGAATGCTTGAAGATTTAGAGATCGGGAGCTAAATGTTATCAAGTTTTATAACTGGTCACCTAGATTTAAGACTACCGAATCAAATATATTTTGCAGTGCTAATTTGTCCCGTTTACTGATGATTATTAAACTAGATTTTACTTATATATCATCATTTTAGGGTAAACATATCTTACAATGTTCAGTTTCTATGTTTCAGAAAATTTATCATTGCATGTGTTTGGTAAGATATGACTGGACATATTGGCCGGAGCATGATTATCCTACAGCGACATACAAACGGTACTTGATTGCCATCCCTTCACATTTTCAAGCACAAGCGGACCTCGGCCGTGCGTTTTGTGTCAATCGAGTTCCTATCGGTATTTACGATGAAATTGCATGTAAATGAGCAACCTTCATTTCACGTTCAATGTGTGGTAACATATCTGTATGCAAGAATCAATCAATTTCGATTGATAATGCATTCACCCACATGCTGGATGCAAACTTGCGAACATGATGATTCAATTGCACGATATTCAAATTATGCTTCACACTGTTACAATCATAATGTAATACATCAATCTATAAACTAGAATTCCCCGTTTGCAGCATAAACCTTACTTTTGTAGAACTCATCTGAAATCATTGAATTTATTATAAATCTTCACTGGGAAACCAAGTTTTGATTTAGCTGGAAATGCTTACCGAAAATTGAAGTATCATCGTCAAATGCTAAAACATTGTAAACGGACACGAATAACTAACGAAGCACATGTTGCACAACTGAATGACGTGTGTATAGTATTATGTGAAATTGATATCGATACATTCAGGGATTTAATCCAAACTTAGTATAAACGTATATGAGTTAACGAAATCGTACTTTCAACTTTGGCGAGGAAACAATTTCTGGCTCTAAACTGTTCAACAAAATACATACAGGGACATCGTCAGAGTTACAGCGAAATTTTAATCAGCATTGTAGTACATGAGCTTACAGATTGTGACTGCGGGTCGGGAGTTGTGTGAGTGCGTGATACGCCATATGGATTTTTCTGTATATCAGTAATATGTCAGCTCTAAAGCGCCTGCCCTCGAGAGTGCACAAAACAGGTCTAGTCAATCGGCGCTCAAAGGATAGAATATACAAACCAGTAAACTTTTTAATTAAAGTTCGTCAAAGTTGCTCGAAGCAAGTCGGAAAATGCCATCGATAATATACATGTCATGTCGAATAAATAGGTTTAATCCAAATATTTGGGAGTGACAAATGTAATAGATAATATGGTTTTGAAAGACACATCTGTATATTTTATTTGTGAATTTGTAGTTTAATCTTATTATATTACATTGCTGTCAACCAAGTGTGAAATACTGAATCTTCCGAAATAAAGGAAAGTGAAGTATTCTCTGGAAAGCTCGCTTGTAAATAATTATTGAAAACGAAAGGCCTCTTGTTGATGTATACGTAGATTGAACTCACTGAAATTCATCTGGCCATACGCAAGTTTGAACATGACATCTAAAATGTTATTCCACGTAAACAAATATATTACTATCGCAGGTTACTTAAATAATTGTTTTAAAGAGCATACAGAAAACAAAAAAATGTGCATAAATGTGCTCGATTGCATAGAATCAGACACCCAAACCTCACAGCCGGTTTCGTGAAAATTACATATATAAGTTAGGGTTATTACGATGATATTGTCATATACGTATTAACATTCGATATATGTTTGATTAGCATATTATTTATTGAGAAAATTACAGATACTAATAAATAATATAAAAGTAAATTAGCAAACCATAGAGATCATTTTATCCATTCATTATTTCTTTACAAATATACTTACCGAAAAGGATTACGACTGCAATCGCAAAATTCATGTTGTTTGGTTGTTAAAATCAGAGATATGTTTTCTAACTGGCTTATATGTGTGAATGTATATCGATTAGCCAATTAAAATGCTCCAAACCACGTTATAAGTTTTCTTTTCCAATGCGAAGAAATTTGAGTGCATTCGGTTAGAGCAGGTTTTGGGTAACTTCTCACACCTGACACAGAAGCTTTGTCAGACCAATGGATAGAGTCAAGATAGGGAACAAGATTAAATATTAGTCAACACCCAGAACCGATTTGACCTTACTGCTAAACAGCCTATAATACTTTTCGGTTTGTCGCATCTTGTAGGCATGTCTAGGATCAGTTTTTGATGTGACTACTAGTGTGTATCCACATCAAACTAATACAAGTGAACAGTGTAATGGTCAGTTGACACAGCGACCCACATGCGTAAAAGTACATAACTGACGGGGCTAATTTTGAGATATTTTCAAGATAAACTAAAGTGAATCAACTAGTAGATATAAGGTGAATAACATCTATTTACCTTCGGATCAGTGTCGAGCGCAAGATTGTGGAGATTTCTGTCCCATCCACCTTATTGACCGCCTTGTCAATTTTGACCGCCTCCACATGTAGGCTTCGCTATATTGCTAAAGCACTCATCTCAATTTTTCCACATTGTCTAGATTGGCGCTGCGGCTCGTATCTAAATCGTGCTTTTCGCAGCTTTTTAACATTGAGTGGTAAATGTAATACTACTAGTTCTTTTGTTAATAATGCTGATCAATATTCTAAAGTAAACAAGGTTATACTTGAATGCCACTGTTGTACAGAGTTCTTTCGAAGAACCACGATGTTCAAACACAGAATCACTAAGTGATTCGTGGTCAAGCACTCAAGGCCCTTATGGATGACCAAAGTGATGTGTTGCTCACATTCCACGAAATTTCATTCCACTACCGGTTTCTGGCTGTTTGCGCCTCGAGTGATTGAACAAGAATCGCTTTGTGATTCTGTGTTTGAACATCGTGGTTCTTTGTAAGAACCCTATGCAGCAGTGGCGTTCAAGTAATACCTTGTTTACCATTTATCCACTGTTTCAAGGCTCACTGAATCTAATCTTACTGTCTCCATCTGATGACGGCAAACTGCCAGAAACCGGTAGTGGAGTGTTATTTCGGGGGATGTGAGCAACACAATATTCTAAAATAATTCAATAATCAGATAGGCGGCACTCGCAGACTGAACACAGTTTGTTGGAAAAAAAGACTTAAACTTCTCATTAGTACGAAGGATAAAAAACCTGATGATACCATTTCATGGGTAGAATCTACGTTAACTCAGTTACTTGAAAAACAGGCAGACGCACTACGCCAATGTATCGCCAGTGTTATCGAGAAACAACAGCCAGATCGATGTAACCTTGTAGCAGACTATTGTCTCTACACATTCACCATCGTACACGTCCACCTATTCAACCTTTGGCCAACACACAATTCAAAGGCCAACCAACGTCACGTGTACAATTATCGATCTTCCCGCCATGGTCAGCCATATCGACCACCTTTCAAATACACATTCAAATGGTGCGAAGCAACGGGCAATCGGTTCAGATATAATAACACGGACAGGCAACGAGCGATACACACTGCCTCTGCATCCCGATCCATTCCTTCTGTTTTGTTTCAACCACTATCAGCAAACACCGCTAGGGCCAGAACCTAAACTGGTGAGCCTTTGAATTGTGTGTTGGCCAAAGGTTGAATAGGTGGACGTGTACGATGGTGAATGTGTAGAGACAATAGTCTGCTACAACCTTACGCAAGATAAAGAACGAACACTTCTTAATCTGCGGAAGGAAGAGGGAATATTGATTACTAGGTCCGGCAAAGACAAGGCCACAATGATGCTCGCGAAATGTGATTATAGAAATAAGGTTGAATCAGATCTCGCTGAAGGTCCTTATGAAGATATTGACAGCAGTAAAACCACGTGGATTATGAATAAGCGTATGCGGGTGATTTTGAGATAATTAAGCGGATTTGAGGAGGAACGTGGTCAAAATTTATGGTTCGGGTTATACACTAAATCTGCACAGCAACCTATATTCAACGGCTCCCAAAGATACATAAGGTGGATGTCCGTGTGTGACCTATCGTGAATGACATTCGATCTCCAACACACGAATTAGCGAACAATCTCGTACATTTGTTGAAACCGCTAGTCGGGAACAGGGATTCTTTCAATAAGAACTCTGTTGATTTCGTTGGTCGCTTGAGTTCAAAAACGGTCGATGAGGATAAGATTATAGTTACCTTCGGAGAATCCGACTTGCTCACGAATGTAGACACAACGAGCCCCCAAGAATTGGCAAAAAGCACTTAATTCAGATGCGACATTGACAGATCGTACAAATATGAGTGTACAGCAAATCGTCAACCGTATAGCGATTTTTATAAAAATGAACCACTTTTTGTTTAATAGACATATTTACAAAAGGTAGGCTTTGCAATGGGTTCACATATTTCCCCAGTGTAAGCGAATATGTAAATGGAGCAATTTGAAGATTTTTCTCTAAAAAATGATGCGTTTCGGCAACAGATATGGTGTGGTGAAGTCGATGATAAATTCGTCATCATGAAACGCGACAGATTGGAAGCATTCCATAGTTACCTTAACAACTTGGATCCCAAAATCCAAGTTACAAAGAAGATTGAGTCGACAGAAGGTACACTTTCATTCTCGGAATGTCTCGGGCGAAAGCAGAATGGTACAATAAACACTACGGACTATCGTAAGCCAATCGACATATATGCGGTTTTGTGGTACTCATCAGCGCACTTCCAAAAGTATTTAATTCATTTGCGAAATCGCTGTTGGACATAGTTGAACGCTTGTGCCGCGATAAAAACCGATGAATATGGAGCTAATGATAAATTTAGTCGTATGCTTGCTGATCATGGTTACACTAAGAGCATAAATAAAAAGCCAAACGAAACAGTTAAAATATTAAACACCCAAACGGAAAAAGTTTGTTGTGCAACAGTTTCTAAAACTAAAGTTAAAGAAGCGTCAGCGTGGATAAGTAGAATATTGAATAATGCAGATATACGAGTAGCATATAAAACAGGGAGAACGCTCCTTATTAACGGACTTTATGGATTAGAAACCTCCAGGCTGCGCGATGAATAGGGTATAAAAAATCAACAGCAAGGGTGGTTCGGGAGTATATATCGGGCAAACATTCGGAAAAATCAGTACTCTGATAAGTAAACACAAAAATCGAATCGGTAGGCTGCCCCGCTATTCCAGTAAATATCAATCCATGATACGAGAATAAGAACTAGCTGAACATGTGCTGGAAACATTGTCAAATCGATGACCATTCAAGATTCAAGATTCAAGAATTTATGGTATAAAAAAGCTGGTAGCTGTACAACACCACAGGATATTCGTATAATGACAATAAATATATATACAAAAAAGATTGAGTCTTCAGGAAGATCGACAGTTTTGTAGTTGCAAAAAATGCCATGTATTGTGGCGGTATGATGGGTAAAAAAATATTCGTTTGGAAAAAAATCATGTTATATATACGGGATGTAGGGTGGAATTACTACGCATAAATATATCCAATTTGTTCCTGAAAATCCTTTCACTAGATGATTGGACAACATCTGACGGTAGGGAGTTCCATAAGAAACAAACGCGCACCGAATAGAAGAACCGACGGCAATTCCGGTGGGAATGTGGAATATCAAATGCAAATGGGTGAGTACGTGTGGCATGGCTTGACCGGATGCCTCAGAGGGTGCACCTTGGAGTTCATTATTTTGTAGGTTAGTATTAGATCGAATTGAACCCTTCTGCGAAGCAGTGTATCCAAATTAAGCTGCTCAAGTCGATTCTCATATGGTAGGTTGCGGAGGCAGCCAACCATTTTAGTTGCTCTGTGATAGACCCTCTCGAGCAGCTTGATGTCCTTTGTAGCCACGGTCCCCAAGCTTTCACTGAGTAATCCATCACCGGGTTAATATACGTATTTATGAGCATGGAGAATGATTCCCGGAAAAAATGTCCGAAGATACGCCGAAGCATACCTAGCATGCGGCTAGCTCGGTTGTACACTGCTTCGCATTGTATGTTAAACTTCAGACTTCCACTAATCCATATGCCGAGGTCTTTTTCTTTGGTTGTCCATTCCAGTTGATTTAGTCCAAGGTTGTATGAGAATGAAAAATCTTTGCCTATTTGCAACATTTTACACTTTCGGAAGTTGAATGGAAGTTTATTTCTCTCCGACCAGCTGTTCAATAGATCCAAATCGCTTTGTAAGTGCAAACAGTCCACGCTTGACTTGATTCGCATCCAAATTTTAACATCATCCGCAAAGAGAACCATTTTGGCTGTGACAAGTTTCGGAAGGTCGTTGATGTAGACCAAAAAGAGAACCGGACCAAGTAACGAACCTTTTGGGACACCGCTAGTGGCCTCGATTTCCCCAGACATCACACCATCGATACGTACAGTTGCTTTGCGATCAAGAAGGTAAATTCTCAGCCAGACAAGAAGGCATCCATTAATACCAACATCGTGCAACTTGCGCAGCAGTATAGAATGGTCCACGCGATCAAACGCCTTCGATATGTCCAATTAACACGCATGCACGCAACCACCATTATCCACTGCCTACGTCCAGTCATCCAGTGTCTCCAGTAGGTTAGTCAAGCAAGAACGAGACTTTCTAAATCCATGTTGCTCTCTGGACAACAAGTTTTGGGATTCGAGATGACTCACAATTCTTTCGCACACAATTCGCTCCATAATTTTTGAGATCACTGGAAGGAGTGTAACAGGGCGGTAATTTGCTGGGTCAGAACGAGTTCCACCTTTGCAAATGGGTGTTATGATTCCTCTCTTCCAGTCATTAGGTACAACACCCTCCCTCAAGGAGTGATTAAATAAATCACAAAGTGGTTCGCACAGTTGACTGCCGCATAACTTTAGGATTGCAGGTGTGATTCCGTCAGCTCCCGGGGACATGTTGATATTCAACTTGCGTAGGTGGTGCTGCACTATTTCCGAACTGATGCATATATCACATATCGTCTCCGGCACAATTGTTGCTGACAATTCTGATGTTTGTAATTTATCCTTGGGGGTGAAAACTCGTGAATAAAAACTGGCTAGAGCGTTAGCGGTTTCCAGAACAGAATCAGTTAGTCCGTTATCTGTCATGATCGGAAAAACACCGGGTTTCAGCTTCGTAGTGTTGTTAACAGTTCGATAAAGCAGTTTGTGATTTCGCTGCATTCTTACCGCCAGCTGAAGCTGGTGATATTGTTTGTCCTCTCGGATGAGATTTGTGACCTGATTCCGCAATTCGCGAAAGTTTGCCCACGTCGAATCAGTTCTGAAGACCCTGTGAATAGCCCACGCCAAATTTCGCTTTTCAACCATTTTCTAGTCCTACTGCGAATTCTGAATTGTGGTTCTTTGCTATTATGTTTCGGGACATTTTTAGAATTGAAATGTATCATGTTGATTATGTAATCTGCCAGGGTTGTGCAATGCGAGTCCGGATCACTGAAATTTATAATATGTTCATCGAAAGCTACCATTGTTTTCATCAAACCAATGTAATCCACTTTTCTATTTTGTTTTGTTTACTTTACAATTCTACTGGCGTTGCACACGTATTGGAATAGTAGAACGAGGTGGTCGCTTCGACCCAGCGGAGGGTGATACTGAACATCTTCAACGGCTGTGGCTTCGGACGTTAAGACTAGGTCTAGAACAGAGGTCTGTTGCAAATTTCGTTGTCGTGTATAATCGAAAACATGATTATACCATAATAACGTACAGTGAACTAAAGTGATCCGTTGCTGACATCCTCAAAAATTACACTCCATAGCCGGTTTCTGGCTGATGCTGCCATCAGGTGGCTACAGTAAGATTGGTTTCACTAAGACTTGAAGCAGTGTATAAATGGTGAACAATGTCATACTTGAATTCCACAGTTGCATGAGGTTCGTACAACAAACCACGATGTTCAAACAAGAATCACATAGTGACTCGTGGTCAAGCACTCTTGGCGCTTATGGATGAGCAAAGTGATGTGTTGCTCACATCCAGCGAAATTACACTCCACTTCTCCTTTCTTGTTCCTGAATATGATTCCCCAATCGGTCACAAACATTTTCAACCACATTGCCAAGCAACTTAATCTGTTATGAAATATCGTGATGCCACTCTCTGAAAAACAATGTATAGTTCATTTTGAAAATTACTGTGACGTACAAGCCGCATGTGAATATTTATTTCACAAAAGCTACTCTCATTGCGGAAATATTGAAATTAAATTTTGTTGCAGTTAGCCGAGCGATAGAACCAAGTTTATTCGTTTGTGAGCCTCCAAATTTTGTAGATGTAATTGCAGGAAGTTGAGCCGAGATATATGTGAAGAGGTCAACAAAACACCGTTTGCCGTGAGTCAGTTATAAATTCAATTTTGAAGGCTAAATGTTAAAGCAGTTTCACGAAAGAGAAAAGCAACATCGCCAAATGTTCATCCATTTCAAGTTATCGTTCATGGTAGTTTTGTTTGGAATATTTGTAGCAGATCTCTTTACCATTGATACAACCCACCCTATGGGTACGCTACGTGGACGATAGTTTCGTGATTATTAAACGATCAAGACTTGAGGAAACTTCAAGATTACTCAACTGTGTATTCATTGGTATACAGTTCACAATGGAAAAAGAAACAAGCGGTCAATTACCATTCTTAGACGTGCAAGTCACCAGACTGAGTAACGGCGAACTACAGACCAATATCTATAGAAAGTCGAGCCACACCGACCAAATCTTGAACTTCACAAGTAACCACCCAACAGCACACCAGAAAAGCTGCTTTCGGACGTTGTTTCAACGCGCTAGAACACACTGCAGCACACTCACACTGCAAAAAGAGGAAGAAAAATATTTATACAAGATATTCCAGAAGAACGCTTACCCGAAGAACTTTATTCGTAGATGCCTAACGACACGCCCTAGGCGAGACCCGACTGCTATTATGCAACGGGCGGCGTTACCATACGTCAAAGACATCTCGGAAATGACATCAAGACTCTTACGACCTCATGGTATTTTTATCGCCTACAAACCAACAGCAACGCTACGTAACGTGCTCACAAATGTGAACGATGCAATACCCAAAGATGAAAACGCAAACGTAGTGTACAAAATACAGTGCACGCACTGTGACAAACACTACATCGGGCAAACTGGTCGAAAACTAAAAACTCGAATCCATGAGCATCAACTTGCCGTACGACGTCACGACACCAAGTCTCTCATATCAACGCACGTCGACAACGAAGATCACGAGATGGACTTGCATAACTGCCACATCTTGGGTCGAGCTAATAACAAAGCAGCACGAGAGTTCATCGAAGCCTGGTACTCCGGTGAACGATCGATCAACGAACACGTGAGCTTGGACGACATCTACGCACGGATGCGACTGAGACGAAGAACCGAAAAGGCAGCCAATCAATCAATCACATGCGATCACGTGACCGGTGGACGGCCGGCCAAATACCATCGTCAGTTCAACTTCGAGCAGTCAATTTGCCAACAATCGCTGAAGATGTTGCCTAGTCTGGCAACGAAACGTCCGATACAAACTCAACAAGCTCGGAGAACAAATTCAAGTAAGCTATACTTCATGGTCTCAGATGATTTTTTGTTTTGAATTTTAAATGACTCAAAGCAATCGCTATATTGTTGACCTCTTCAAATGTATCTCGGTTCAACCTGCTGGAACAAGCTGTTTTTTTGCAATTACATCTACAATATTTGGAGGCTCACAAACGACTATGCATGGTCATATCGCTCGGGTAATTGTAACAAAATTTAATTTCAATTTTTTTGCTGTTTGAATTATTATTAACATGCGGTTTGTGCGGGTATATTGATATGTATGACTTCACATATGAAACCTACTACACGTTAATCTAGGTAAACGGTTTTCAATCTATTTACAGTGATCTGCTTCAAATCGCAGGAATTTACTGCATAGATTAGCAACACAAGGATTATCATATGTAATTTTGAAGTATCTGTATATAAACATTATCAAACGGACAATCTTATTGGCCAGTTCGGAGTTTTAGAATCCTTAAGGTTATGAAATGGACATGGATCATAGTGTCTTCAAATATGTGAGAAATGCAAAGCAATGCTTCAGCAACCAGTTTAGAAATGCTGCAAAACGCACGCCTTAAATATTGTTTTTATGTACGAAGAAAGTCTTGAATGACACAGTTTGATAGGGTTCATACAAAGAAACGCAATGTTAAAACAAGGAATCCTTCAATGGGTTTCGGACAAACGCTAGAGTCCTTGAAGGTTTGTTAGATAGCTTATTAGGCAGCAAACTTAGGCCAAAACTTGGGCGTGAATATCGTGTTTCGTCTCAAGTTTGAGTGAGGCAGCAGAGCATAAATAGCTATGAACGAATTAGAGTCATTCGAATCATAAATTCAGAACAACTAAGCTGTCACCATGACGAATACGCATGTAGCGACCAAATCGTTACTGGGGAATAGTTTCTGTCACGGAAACTAGTTGCCTGCTACAAGCCACGAGCGTTTACGAATCGATCCCAAATCAGAACAATACGTCAATTTACGCTGTACTATATTGACAAAGACGATTAACAAGCAAAATATAACAAAACTCAACGTTAATCGAATACAGATTTCAATGCAATCCCAACGTGTCCAATAAACGGAAGTCAAACAGCTCAGTTGAGAGCACACAAAATTACCGTTTTCCAATAACGGTAAACACGGGTAACGGACAAATCAAAATGTGCGGAAGCTCAAGTTCAGTCAAAAAAGGATCAATGTTCTGGAAAGAAAACTCTCACAGATTTAACATTTAGTTTAAATGTTATTTTGAATTTAAAGAACAAACAAAAAATATCACGGGAAAATTATGACACACAAAACTGGATAAGGAATACGGGTGTAGGGTGGGAAACAAATTTCTCCAGTTCGTTTGATTTTGCTGGACCGAAAGAGGAATTTTCAAGACATCAACGCGGATTCATACACCGCCCACCAAAATTCCTTTGATTCTGAAAAGCAAGTTGAGACACAAACACTGAACCGCGGGGCTATCCTTAACCTGGTTACCCGACCCATGTACCTGCGCGACGCATGACAGCGATTCGGCAATCAAATGTTTGGTGGTATCTCTGGAGTTGGCATACCCGAAGACCCGCCTCCCACCTATAACATTTGTCTTCAGTGTAATCAACGTTCGTCTTCGCATGCAACCGGCAGACTGAATGCCCGGTGGTATTTCTGGAGTCAGCAGATCCGAAAACCCGCCTCCCACCTTAAGCACCAGTCCCCGGGCTCGACACCCAGATACAGTAGAATAATGAAAGTGACTTTATTTAGTGGCGAGTCACACGCCACGTCGCATCACCATCACTGGACACCTGTGGCTTTTTATAGGGAAAACGTTTGCTAGACAATGACCCACCACCTCTTCCGGTTCTGCCACTTTCCCCTACAAGAAGCTCAGGCCCACAATCCATCCCGAACGAGCTTTGTGCATTTCATCCTCAAATAGCGACATCTTGCGAGATCTAAAAAACTCTAATCTGCAAAATGTAATAACTGTATCCGGGGTTCGAAACACAAATGGCTCATCGGGTACACAACCGAACGTCATGCGCCAATCATATGAATTGTCAGGCCGACCATCTGTCGCCCCCATTGCGGCTGATTCGATGTCATGTGAACCAGGCCTACTATTCAGTTTTGCTGATTTGATGTCATGTGAGCCAGGCTTGCTCTCCATCTCATCCGAATTAGTGTCGGGAAATTCAGTCACAAAATCCGACTGAGCTAATTCAGTGTCAGGTAACTTAGCTTCCTGATCAACATCGACAACACAAAGGTCAATATCCTTCAACATTACACCAATAGAAACAATTTCTCGACAATTGACGAGGCTAACAGGCCTTGCTATTGTATGCGGTTTCCCGAAGAGGTCCTTCAGGATTGATCTCGCCCGCTTATACGCACGTTCAGGTGGCAGCATGACACACTCTTCAATAGCTTCTTTTGGTCTACCTCGGCAATAATTTAGCAAATATAGGAACCTTTGTCCGTCATCACAAGTTCTAGGCTCCAGATAGGTCTCGAACTGACGACAAAAATTTCCAGTAGGTGCTATGTGAAACATCAAAAAATATCAATTCTATCTTCGGAAGGTCAGATCTTGGTAAACTACCGGGCGTTTTATTACTAAGAGAATCTTCTACCTCCGAACGAAAATAGTCAGCTACATCTGCCTTTTGAGGCCCACAGTGCGCAAGATAACTTGCAACCTTTTGATTGGTATCAATATCTTGCAACTGTGAATCTGCATTGTCGGATGCAGAAGCAATCTCAGCTATTTCAACCTCGTATACCGCCTGAAGCAAATTATGTTTGTGCTGCATCTCGAGAGCTTCACGTTCCTGCGACAGTTTTAGGAGTTCCAAGCGCATCTTAGCTTTACGAACAAGGATGTTTGATTCTATCTTTGAACCCCTTCGGCTACCTCGAGAGCCCTCAACAGAACAATGAATGCACTCACCTGCGGTGTCTTCCGTTCCAATATCGACCAATCGTTGGAAAGATTTGATCTTTTCGACAAAACTACGGGTAACAAGCATATTGACGTCGGCGAATTCGACGTTCAGTACTGTAGCGTCCACAAATTCGACGTTGAGTACTGTAGTGTCCACAAATTTGACGTTGAGTACTGTAGCGTCCACAAATTCGACGTTGAGTACTGTATAACGTTGAGTACTGTAGCGTCCATAAGATTCAAGATTCAAGATTTTATGGTTGAAAAAGCAATTACTTTACAATAACCATGCAAGTTGAGTTGAAACATTATGTACAAGTGTATATGTGTATATGTGTGTAGAAAAGTTTTAAAATCAAGATAATTCGGGTAACGATAGATTATAAATAGTTCGGGGCATAATTTGGATTGGCTCTCAGGAAATCGTCCAGTTTTAATTTAAATATAGGAAAAGTGTTTGAGCTTACCGAATTGACTGGCAGGGAATTCCAAGCGAAACAAATACGCACAGAATAAAAATACCTGCGGCAGTTCTGATTGGAGTGGGGTATTTCCAACTTGCAGTTGTGACCGCGGTTGTTGCTGGTTGTTCATCGGTGAAATAGTATATCCAAAGGGTGGGAAACACTGTCGAGGATTTTGAATGTGAGGAGGAGGTCGGCTCGCAGTCTCCTGTGTGCAAGTGTCGTCAGCTTCAGCTGACTTATTCGGTCAGCGAATGGTAGGTTTTCGAGCCCAATGACCAACTTTGAGGCTCTGTGATATATGCGATCCAATAGTGAAATGTCTTTTTGAAGCCATGGGGTCCAGGCTTGTGAAGCGTAATCAGTAAGCGGGTGCATGTACGTGTTCATCATCAGAGAAAAACAGCTCTGGGGAAAACGCCTTAACACACCGAGCATCCGAGACGCGCGTTTGTAAACGGCTTCGCATTGTAGGCCATTTTTCAGGCTACCGCAAATCCAGACACCAAGGTCTTTTTCTTACCTGGTGTACTCCAGGATATTTTTGCCAAGCTTGTATGACTGAGAAAAGCTTAGCACACGACCGATGTGCATGATTTGAGACTTCTGCATGTTTAGCGGTAGGTTATTTTCAGAAAACCACATTTGCATAGCATCCAAGTCACTTTGAAGCACACTGCAATCCTCGGCAGTGCTAATTTTTTTCCATATATTTATGTCATCTGCGAACAGAACCATCTTACTGCCGCGTGGTGTTGGCAGGTCATTCATATAAATCAGAAACAGTATCGGTCCAAGCACGGATCCCTGTGGAACACCGCTAGTGACGTCGATTTTCTTCGATAGTATACCGTCAACTCGAACCTGTACGTGTCTTTTGCTGAGATAGTCTCGCAACAAGTCATACAGTCATACAGCAATACCGTGTTTCTTTAGCTTGTTTAGCAGTAAGTTGTGATCAACTCTGTCAAAAGCTTTAGAAATGTCAAGGTAGCATGCATGAATACTGCCTCCAGCGTCCACTACACTAGTCCAGTCGTCCAAACATGTAAGCAAATTAGTTAGACAAGAGCGGTTCCTGCGAAATCCGTGTTGGGCAATTGTCAAGAGTCCGTCCGATTCTAGGTGGCGCACTACTTAGGCAGTGATTATGCGCTCAAAAACCTTTGAAACCGAAGACAGCAATGTCACAGGCCTATAATTTTTTACTACAGAACGGCATCCACTTTTGTAAATTGGTGTAATTAGTCCCAGCTTTCAATCAATTGGTACCATTCCAAATTCGATGTTGGGAACTGTAGCGACCAAATCATCACTGGGGAATAGTTTCTGTCACAGAAAATAGTTGCTTGCTACAAGCCACGAGATTCTTATACCGGGAGCGTTTACGAATCGATCCCAAATCAGAACAATACGTCAATTTACGCTGTACTATATTGAAAAAGACGATTAACAAGCAAAATATAACAAAACTCAACGTTAATCGAATACAGATTTCAATGCAATCCCAACGTGTCCAATAAACGGAAGTCAAACAGCTCAGTTGAGAGCACACAAAATTACCGTTTTCCAATAACGGTAAACACGGGTAACGGACAAATCAAAATGTGCGGAAGCTCAAGTTCAGTCAAAAAAGGATCAATGTTCTGGAAAGAAAACTCTCACAGATTTAACATTTAGTTTAAATGTTATTTTGAATTTAAAGAACAAACAAAAAATATCACGGGAAAATTATGACACATAAAACTGGATAAGGAATACGGGTGTAGGGTGGGAAACAAATTTCTCCAGTTCGTTTGATCTTGCTGGACCGAAAAAGGAATTTTCGAGACATCAACGCGGATTCATACAATGCTCGACGATGATTTTGAAGAAACGATCTTTGAAATTCTATTTTATTAGCACGTATTTGATAACACTAGATATAGAGAAGGTAACATGCCATCCGTCATGTGTCTAATACTAACGAGTGAGGAACACGCCGGCTACGAAACTCGATTGAGTTCTAGAGACCACCTGGTCCTCTTATTCAATTAAGTTTGTCAATCCGAAATAATGAATGTCATCAACAAAACAAAAGTAAAAATTCATACAGGAAGTCTACACAATGCTGCTCGAACGATTTCTGACTGGAAAACAGACCCCCCAGACGTGCATCGTTCTAGGGTAAACTTCATAGAAAAGCTGTGTGATAAAATAAACATACATTCCAGATTTGTGCCAAAAATAACGAAAAAACGATTTACCTTCACATTGAGAAGCCGCACGAGAATGTGGATTAAGATACGCTACGATGCGTAGAGAAACTATGTCCAGATAATTGGAAAACATATGGTCTGTTGAGGAACAAGGTCACCTCTCTTATCACCGAGGACAAGCAGTCTCATCAAGCAAGACTACTGACCATAATGGAGCGGAACTCCAAAGTCCAGTACCAGAATGTTAACACTATTTCAGCACTACGCACACCTCATGGTAACTGCATGTTACAATTGCAAAGTTTTAGTCCGAGGGAATAAGTGCATCTTACGCCGCATTCGATCGGCTTTTCCGATGAAATACTAAATGAAACCTCAATAAACAATGAGTGTGTCATGCTCAGTTTTCTTCGTTTGTATACCACAATGTCACCAGAAGCAGATGAAATCACTCCATTTATCGTCAAACGATGTGCATCCTCATTGTGTGGTCCACTCAGCACGTTATTCCATATTTCGCTCGAAAATAGTATCGTTTCCGCGGAATGGAAATCTCGCATCATCACACCTATCTACAAGGGCGGGAATCGATCAGACGCTCCGAATTATAGACCAGTTACGTTTATCAATGACCCCCCTCCCTTTTTCCAAAAAAGACAAAAAGATCAATTACTGCATGTGTAAACAGACAGACAAGAAAATCCCCCCTCTTTTTTTTCTTTTTTGATTTCATCAAGTATCTTCTTCATGGTATACTTGTTGGCACATCGTCTGTAGAGAATTGTGTGATAATAATAATATTAATAATAAAATTATAAGAAGTGCTAGAGAGTTTAGTAGCAGAAAAGATCACCCATCACCTCCAAACCAATAGACTTCTTGCGACTTAACAGCACGGTTTCAGGAAAAATCAGTCTATCTAATCTCTTGCTCATCTTAAGCGACTGGACTGCATGTTTGGACAATGGTTACTCTATCCACGCATGCTTTTTAGACATGTCATGGGCTTTCGACCGCGTCAATCATAGTATTTTAATCCAGAAACTTGAATTGCACGGGATAACAGGAAAACGTCTTGCTTGGCTAGAAAACTATTTACGCGACAGGAGTGCCCAAGTCAGAGTTGATGGCGCCTTATCGAAACCATTTAAAATTACTCGCGGAGTCACCCCAGGGTTTGGTACTCGGACCGATTTTGTTTTTGAACTAAACAAACGACATTCCCGAGCGTGTTAAATGCAAGGTTTTGTTATTTGCATACGATATCAAGCTTTGGAGAAGCATACGTACATATGATGATTGTGAAATTTTGCAGAAGGATCTTAACACATTGCACGATTGATCTCTATGAAACAAACTACCCATCAACTTCTGAAAGTGCAAGGTGTTAAACATTGGAAAGACCCTGAACAACATTTCA
Source organism: Atriophallophorus winterbourni (assembly GCA_013407085.1). Classification (NCBI taxonomy): domain Eukaryota; kingdom Metazoa; phylum Platyhelminthes; class Trematoda; order Plagiorchiida; family Microphallidae; genus Atriophallophorus; species Atriophallophorus winterbourni. The sequence goes on from JACCGJ010025144.1 coordinate 31,911, forward strand.
CTCTTGGGTCCCACCAACTCGTCTGGACAACTGAAGAGAGGGATTTGGGTGTTCGGACCAGTTCAAGTCCGAAGAATTTACTGCAGTGGAAAGCGGTATACATAAGGCGTCACAAGTCTTCGGCGTTATTGAAACGAATTTTCGGTTCTACGGCAGATTCACAAATCAGTCGATGCCCCGTATCACGAACATATATCTGAGACCAGCGATGAAGTATGCTGTTCAGGTTGGTCACCCTGGATTCAGCAAGACATCTATCTTCTGCAGCGTATTTACCACCAAACTACAAAGCTTGTATCCGGCCTAGCGGCTAAATCATATGAAGAACGTTTTATGAGTATCAATCTTTCTGACTTTTGCTGTCGTCCACTAACAGCTGACCTCATACTGTTGTACAACATTATGCACGTCCCTAACCATCCCTTGTCCAAACTTTTCACACGCTCGCCACCCCATGCCAGTCGGAAACACGAGGTTACAGTGCTTATTCCCAATTCAAGGCTGAACTGTCGAAAATATTCGTATACTCTACGTGTAAGTTTGACATTGAACACCCTCCCCTCCACTGTTACACACTTAACCAACCTGGATATTTTTAAAGATAATTTGAACAAATACTTGAGAGAAAACCAAAATTTTGATACGATTTACACTACATTTGTTTCCCTGTTCTTTTTTTTATTGTATATACCTCATAACTCCATCATATGGTTATTGTTAAGCTAAATGCTTTCTAGACCATTACAACTTTTAAACACTTTGAATCACTTTGAACATCGTGATTCGTTGTACGAACCCTATGCAACAGTGTCATTCAAGTATAACCTTGTTTACGATTTATCCACATTTTCAAGGCTCACTGAACCTAATCTTACTCTCTCCAGATGATGACGGCAAAAAGCCAGAAACCGGTTGTGCAGTGTAATTTCGGGGGGTGTCAGCAACACATTTTATTGAACCACTTCACGCTGAGACGGTTGAGATAACAAAAGCTGGAATGATTGCAGTCATTAAGGTGGATGTGGCTGATATCTCCACAATCTGGCGTCCGGCCTGCAGTGGATAAATATTAATGCGCGTGACCGAGTACTCAATAGAGCTCACTGGTCAGCAAATGACATTCACATCTACCAAGACCACAACATTTGTGGGATTATACGCACCACGTGTTGGTGGTGCGTCAGTGAATATCGATTGCGCTTGTCTATCTCAACGAACGCAGAACCCATCGAACGCTGTGCAGTTCTTAATAAGCTTAGGATTGGTTAGGTAAATGAAATTTAGGCTGGATCTCTGTTCGTACTGACCCCCTTGGTCTGACGAAGCTTCTTAATCAGAACCGAAAAGTGACTAATAAACTGCTCTCACCGATTCATTATAAAATTTCTGTTTTCAGGATTATGTTTCCCCGATCGGTGACTAACATTTCCCATTACATTGCTGGCAATAAACTTTTTTGAATTCTGAATTTCGAAAGTGCTGGAAGAAATGATACAAAACAACTGATTCATTGCAATCTTTCCTTTTCCTGAATAAGATACCCCGATCGGTCACGAACATTTTCCACTACACTGCTAAGCAACTTAATCTGTTATGAAATATCGTGATGTCCTTCTATGAAAAACAAGGCCTAGTTCAAAATAATCATTTGCATGCTTCTCCGTCACATACACCCCACGACCGGTTTCGTGGTGTTAGCA
>JACCGJ010025145.1:0-16654 GCA_013407085.1 Atriophallophorus winterbourni
GGTGTTGATTGCGTGGCACAGAACGACTGCACGATTGCACATCCGTGCAAAATATGGTCACGCAAAGCAAAATGCCAATCGACAAGGAGAGAGTAGAAGAGAAGCGAGAATTTCAAGGCGCTTACCCGAAACAGCGCCAACGAGATGCGAGTGATTTTCTCGCGATCCGCTTCACACAAAATGTCGGCGATGGTGGGAATAAAGTGCGGCAGTTTGAACATGGTCTCGGCATGCGCGACGTCAAAACTCATGCACCAAAGACAGAAAATCAATTGATACTGCAACTGGAGACTGGTGTGCCGGTCTGCGAGAACTTCAATGATGCTACATAGGAAAAGTAACAAGGCGAGAATAGATTGCATTTCATCAATATCAAAGTGAGAGTATCACAAAACGGGGTTGATGGCAAACAGACAATCACATAGAATACGCGAGAGTTCCCAAAACGGGTCTGAGCTTCCAATGTTGAAACCGCCGAGATACAGCGGAGAATACCCACAATGTTGTGCAAGTCAAAAACATCCCATGACAACCCTCCATGAGCAGACTTAACATGGTTCTTAACAACATTTCCAATTATAATACTTGTCTAGGTCTAGGCAACTTAATAGTATCATAACCCGAGTGCAGCAATAAGAGCGCGACGCTGTGTTTAGTTCCACGATTCTGAATTCCACTGTTTTACGGTACACCTGATCGAGTGCGAAAATCAGGAATCAAGTTCAATACGCGAATAGCTGGCACACAATGATCTATTTCAGATAAATCTTGCCCTTACGTATGCAGAGTAGAGGAGTGCATACGAACAAACGCGCTGGAGCCATATCCACAGGACATTTGTAATGCCACATTATTTATATTCTTCGTATTCAACTTCAATTCTCGTAGCGAAAATAGAAACGCAAAAGAAGCTGGAGATATTGTTGTGTTTGTGTTTTCTGGAAAAATATTATTAGCCAAGTCGATCCTAAAACGCAGAAAAGGCTAAAAGTCGATTGATCGTGAAATAACGATTTATTTGCACCCGAATTGCACGAGAATGAGCACAAAGATCGATATTCCTAGAATGTTCTAAGGTATCAATAATGGTTCTCAATGTTGTTCAAAGTCCAAACCAATGGGTGAATCGGTAGTTTTTACCAGTTAAGAGTAATGCCCAAGTTGCAGCCAATCAAAGATTCGAGGAGTGTCGCCTAACATATATGTAATCTCAAAATCTGTGCTGCAATTAAATTACCGTTAAGTTACCCTAAGTAAGATAGTTAAAAATAATAATGATAAAGATATTACACACAATACGGAACGGTGTAGACTCTGCAACAATATCATGCGCGGCATAACATGCGTTAGTGCATAAAAGCGTTAATTTTTGAACTATTATAAGCACTACGAGAGTATATGACGACAAGAATGTATCCAGATAAAGGGCTGCAAAGATGAGATAAAATACTGTCATGTAAGCCCCCCAATGTATATTCGCACACCATATATGCCGCTCAAATAAAAAGTAGGACATACTTTACAAGCTGTAATAAACAAAAATTATGAACATACTGTATTCAGACAGAGAATATAGCATTCTAGCTCGCGGTTTCAAACACGCATACGTGCTTACAGGAGCAAACAAAATACAAACAATCATACAGTAAAATGGCCAAAATTATTGTAATCAGCTTAACTGAATTCAGATCAGTAGCTATGACGGCTATCTGTATGGCGTGACAGTACAACAACAAAAAATATCCCGGTGATTTTTACATCGTTAAACAGATAGAGGGAGGCTTTTTGACCCAATTGGCAATGTTCCCGGTCAAAATACGATAAGTATTTGTATGTGATTGCGTCTCCAGTTAGCCAAGGCGACCCAGCAAGGAAAACAGATTTATTGAGGCTTGATCAGGTAGCTGCGACCCAGAAGTTGCAGAAATAATGCGGCGGCTACATTTATTGATTGTATTGCATTAATCTGGACCACTTGACACCATTACAGCACATGTGCCAGTTAATGGGAACACGGGCCACCAGTCGGGTTACTCGCCTGAACTAACACAGATCTCAACTTGCTATCTAGGCCTGGACAACCTAAAAAATAACTTAATATATTGCTATTGCTTGATTCAGTACAAGGATGTGCAATTGTACAGCACATAGGTGCTGCGCGGTTAACACCACGCTAAACTGATTGGCCACCGGCGAGGAACTGCATGCTGAAACACGCTGGAGTCTTCACTGCCATTTCCATTTCTACTTTATCCTATCCGTCTAGACCTGGGCAACCTGACAGTAACTTAGCTCACGTGCAGTCTATGACTGTGCAGCACTTTGTTTGGATCAGGTTTTGTGCTTTCATGCACACATTCATATTGCTTGACGCCTAAGGTGTAATTTTACATATTCAACATGACAAGTCGATCAAACAGGTAACTATGAGAGAAGCCAGGGGCTGTACGCACGAGAAAAGCCGGCCTTGGAAGACTTTCAGCAAGTTACAGGTAAACTATGTTGTGTGCATGTGATGCCAGAATGATAAAGTGAACATTGGAAAGCCAAAGAAAAGTCAAAAACACGGTTGAGTTTTTTGCAACAAATGTGAAATATTTCAACGCAAATGCCAATAAGACAGCGCTAGATTGAAACTCATCAAAACTTCAGTAGTTGCGTGCAATAACGTCAGATAAATTGCGAATCAGCTAACGCGAGACTTACGTTTCAATCCCTCCAACTTGCGCAAACCGACTTCGGTAGCTTCGAATGCGAAGCATCATTTGTAAATTACGAGCCACAGTTTGATCGTATTGATTGTCCTGGTTAAAAATCAATACATCGACGGAGGGTGAAAAATATCGACCTTTGAAGAAGAACTTTAGCAAGCACAAAAGCCATCAAATTAACCGGGAAGAAAAAGGGTGGAATATTTCCAAAAAGCTGAGTTAGGGAACGAATGAGGCTTTAATGGGGTTTAGACTCAGGCCATGCACCGAGTAACCTATAATGAATAAAATGGTAACGCGTTGAAAACAGACTGACTCGTTCAAAGAAACAATGAGCTACTGCGAAAATATGAAGCGCAAAATAAGCGATGGCGGTTTGAACTAGACCACAAAACACCAGATGCAGTTTCGTTCAAAAAGATTATTTGGAACATACAAACATACAAACCAAACAATGATTGTGACCGTAGAACGGTGTATGCAAGACATTCAATCACAATTCGATACTGTGGAACTTACGCGTATTTTCAGCTGATCCCGTAACCAATTGAGAAAATACATCAATTCTTTTTCCCCCATCAACTCAGAAGACCAGCAGGCAAACTTAGCCACAATACGCGAAGCTTGGTAAATACAGAATGGATCTCCTCGCTGAAAGAAACTGAAGAAGCGGCTCCATAAAGCGTCTTTTGAATCGCGAAAATAATTCTGAAATATTTCTACGCGAACTTTGTCTTCCTGTATGATGAGAAAAGGTAATCAAATAAAGACCAACAAACCTGTAGAATGTCATCTAAAAGAGTCAGGATATATTGCAGCGTTTGCTCCTTTGATATCCGATTAAGTATATGAATAAACACACGAGCCGTCTACAAATATCCGAAAGAACTAGTCACACAAACCAATTGCGGATCTTCTTGAATAACATGAGCACGCGCTTCCGGAGTTGAGGCTTTATCCAATCGAGTGATGAAATTAAATTGTTCCGCGTTGATTATTTGGCCCCTGGTTTGAGGAAAGCTGGGGAGAAACTCGATGAACTTACTGCACGTAGGATTGCCAATTGATTCTTGTGAGACGTACGTCAGCGGCGGTTGCTTGTAAAAAGCTGGTTGTCGAGCCAACTAGAAACGCGAATCACAAGAAAAACGTTCACTTTACTCGAAGTAATATCTTCGATATTTCCAACTCGAGCGTATTCCAGAGACATAATTGGGGAACTATGCTAAAGAATTTCAAATAGGACAGAAAAAAGATTATATTGCTGAATAATGCCAAAAATGGTGCATCAAATTAATGGACCGAAACCTAATGTAACAACACAGGTAGAAAGCTCTAGTGGAATAATAGACAAGGCGGACAGTGAAATATTATTTTATGATGTTGTATTTTAGTAATGACGAGTATTTTATCATCAGCATGGAGCATAAGTGTGAAGCCAGACAAAGTGACAAGCAATACGAAGCAGGAGAGGTAGATAAGTAAACTTGTGAAAAAAGGAGAGGCAAGCGGAATATACCAATGCTTTTGTAGTTTCCATGCTTGCGATTTTTTGATTGTTTTTCATCTTTATAATAAAATATAATACAATAATATCAGATAAAAATTATGACTAAAATAATAAAATGCACTGACACCACTGACTTCAATTTTGCAGCCCTATATATCATAAGATTTCCAACCACCTAGCTAGACAGATATGAGGGGTTATCTTTATCACTCATACGTATGGATACAATTCTTGTGATGGTATCAACATTCTGTGCACGGATGTGCAATCGTGCAGTACTTTGTGCTGTGCGGCTAACACCGTGCTAAATTGATAGGCAACGGGTGATGAGCTGCATGCTGAAACACGCTGAACTCTCAATACTCTTCCGACTTGTACTTTCATTCTCATATCTGTCTAGGACTGGGCAACTTGACAGTATCTTAGCCCACGTGCAGTCTCTGACTGTGTGGCACTTTGCCTAGATCAGGCTTGTATCTTCATACAACCACCTAGCTGATCGAATGCTACGCTTGAGATCATTTCTGACGCGTCTTCGTTCTGCATTATATCGTGAGTCAGAAAAAATCTTTAGATCCCGTGGGACCTTATGCTATAGGAAGAACTGACACATGCCGATTTCGCCGTAAGCTGCACTACAGTATCAATCTCATTCCACTGCTGTGTGATATTTTCGGACACCGCAGTGGGAAGTTTATGTACTAAACCGTCGCGATAGACTTGCTTAACTGTAGGATCCGAAAGTTTCTCGCAAGCTATGCGCTTAGTGATGACTGATTTTGGATCAGAGCATTTTAACGTAAACTTCGATCGACAGAGCGCGTGATCAGGATCTACGGTAGTGCTCCAGATGGAGTGAGAGCCATCAATGCAGCTTCTCCATCTAGCGCCGATGGCGAGATGGTCCATTTGTGTCCATGACTGACCATCGTTATGCGGACGCCAAGTTGCACACTGTCGCTTTTTATGCCTAAACGAAGTGGTACTAATAAATAGTCTGTGCTGTGCTGCATATGCCGAGTCGCACTTTCCACGTTCGGCCCGAAGAAAGCTCGAACGAGCGACTGGTTCGAAGCAAACGCTTCTGAGATGACTGCTGTGCTGGATGAGAAACGCTCAGCATTCTTGACGTTCAAAGGTATGCCAACAGATGAAAACTTACGTCTTCTAAGAGCAGCTAGAAATAAGGTCCAACAGACTGCAAGGCGTTGTGCAAACGACTATTGGACTGAAGTTAGCCTCAATATCCAAAAAGCTGCGGATACCAAAAATTTTCACGGTATGTATGATGGGATCAAGAGAGCCATTGGCCCAAACAAACTTAAAACGGCTCCCATTAAGTCTTTATCTGGTAAGCCGATTGTCGACAAAACTCAACAGATGGAAAGATGGGTAGAGCACTTCTCCTCCCTCTACTCTAGGGACAGTACGGTTCTACCGCATGCACTTGAAAATATCGAACGGTTGCCGACCATTGAATGTCTAGATACCCCTCCTACTCTTGATGAGCTCAATAAGGCAATCGACCGCTTAGCGAATGGGAAGGCCCCTGGTGACGACGGAATTCCACCTGAGCTCATCAAATGCGGTAGAGCAGCATTATTACAGCCTCTTCACCATTTGCTTCTTCAGTGCTGGCAGGAGGGGGGTGTCCCACAAGAAATGCAAGACACAAAGATCATCACGCTATTTAAGAATAAGGGTGACAGAGGCGACTGTAACAATTACAGAGGAATCTCCCTTCTGAATGTTGTACGCAAATTGTTTGCTAAAGTCTTACAGATCCGGCTGCAAGTTTTAGCTGATAGAATTTATTCCGAATCTCAATGTGGCTTCCGCAAGGGAAGATCAACCGTTGACATGATCTTCTCCATGAGACAACTCCAAGAAAAGTGTCGGGAACAGCGTATGCCATTATACGCTGTTTTTATTGATTTAACTAAGGCATTCGACTACGTCAGCAGGAGGGTCTTTTCAAAATGCTTGATCTGATAGGACACCCCCAAGGCTGCTCAGACTCGTCATTTCGTTCCACTCAGGCATGAAAGGCTTAGTCCATTTTAAAGGTGGCAGTTCAGAAGCATTTGAAATTCGCCGAGGCGTCAAACAAGGGTGTATTCTTGCTCCCACACTGTTTGGCATTTTCTTTGCTCTGCTTCTGAAGCACGCGTTTAGGACGAGAACAGAAGGCATTTACATACGCACGCGAAGTGATGGCAAGCTTTTCAACCTGAACCGGTTGAGAGCACAAACCAAAGTACGGGATGTGATAATCCGTGACCTATTGTTTGCCGACGATGCAGCCTTTATTGCTCACTCCCAAGAGAACCTACAGTCGCTAATGGACTGTTTTTCGTCGGCATGCAAAGAATTTGGTCTAACAATCAGCATGAGCAAGACCAAAGGCCTTGGTCAAGGGACTGTATCGCCACCAATCATCACTGTTGGAAACTGTCAGGTTGAAAAAGTACATCATTTCACATATCTTGGTTTAATCATTGCGGATAACCTCTCGCTAGTCACGGAGATTGATAAGCGGATTTGCAGAGCAGCTGTCATTTTTTTCCCGATTGAGCTCTCGTGTTTGTGGTAACCGCAAGCTGACTGTAGACGAAGATGATGGTGTACAGCGCGTGCGTACTAAATGATTTACTGCAGTGAAACTACGGCAGTGAAACCTGGACCATCCACGCAAGACACGAACGGAAGCTGAATGCTTCCATCTACGAAGCATCCATCGTATCTTGAACATGTCGTGGATGGACAGAGTGACTAACGCTGAAGTGCTTTCAAAAGCTGTTCTACAGAGCATGTTCACCCTATTACGTCAGAGCCGCCTTCGGTGGCTTGGTCATGTCTATAGAATGGAAAATGGTCGTATTCCGAAGGATCTACTCTATGGTGAGTTGCAATTAGGAAGTCGACAATTGGGCAGACCGCACTTGCGGTACAAAGATGTTTGCAAAAGAGATATGAAAGCTCTTGACATTGACCCCACAAGCTGGGAAGAACTTGCTCTTGACCGCTCCCTTTGGAGGCATTGTCTAAAGCGCCGTCTGCAAGCGGGAAGAAGCAAATACAGCTCTTGGCACTAAACGCAGATCACGCCGCTGGCGTGCAATGATGCAATACAACAGAGTTCGAACTATCGTTGCAAGCGCTGCGGGAGAGATGTCCTCCAATCGGACTGTTTAGTCATTCAAAAAGCTGCAAAACCATGAAAATTCATGCGATGTGATGTACATCGATGGTCGACATCGAAAGCCAATAACATTGAACGGAACAAAGAATCCCGCTCACTTAGGTCACTTGCACTGTTCTATTTTCTTTCGCTGTTCAAATTTTGATAAACTGATCATGTATTGCATGCCTTGGATGTCCAAGAACAAATATTGTTATTATTATCATTTTTATTCACTCGAATTAGTGCGCCAAATCTTGAGAGTTTTTCGAATAAATATACAAATTAGCATCGCCTTAAACGAATCTAAAGCACGTGTTACCTCATTTCTCACTCGCGAAAAAATAGAAGAAATTTGTAACTTAGAAATCCCCAAGAAAAAATATATGATAGTAAAATACCCTGGCAATGAATGTGAAATTGGTTTTACAACGTTCATATTTAACATTTACTTAGTATTGAATAACTAGATTACTTCACGTGCTTCGACGTAAAAAAAACTCTGAAATGAATAATCCCAACCTGTTGCACTTAATCCTTTGTGATAACATGCACAAAAAGTTTTACATACAAAAATCACAGCTAATTATTTTGACGTTCTATTTATACCGTAATCCCTCATTACTTCAGTGACAAATTTCTGTCAAACCTCAGTATTCTTAAAAATTCATTCGTTTCATTTTGATGCTGGTTTTGTATAACATCATATCATTTATTGGTTCTCGGTAGAACTCGGTTAATTGCCATTTATATTCCTATTTCAGGGGTCCTCATAAGCATTTCGGTGGGATCGGCAAAGTCTCTCGTTTGATACCGATTCACGCATTGTACTTCTGGGTTCAATCCTTTCTTGCTCTTTATTACATATTTACAAAGAAATCACAATATGCTTTATTGTACTGAAAAATAAACTTTTAATTTGAATACGGATATTTTTCCGATTATTATAGATAACGGACTAACTGAGTTTGTTCTGGAAACGCTTAAAATTTAACAAGTTATATTCGCAAGTTTTCAACCACAAAATCGCATTACTACCGTCGTCATTGCCAGCCAAACTGGTGCTGCGATATCTTTATCAATTCTGAGGATCTCTGCATCATATACACAGATTACATGATAAAAAGTCCAAGGGAGCCGACGAAATAATATCTGTGAACTAAAAGTTATATGACAGTCAATTGTGTGATTTCTGTTTCACGTTATGATAGCGGGTGTTCCAGAAGCTAACAAGAAAAGAGAAATCAAAACGCCTATCTAAAAAGGTGGCACTCGTTTTGACCCAGCAAATAACAACCCTGTTATACGCATTTACGTTATCTCGGAAGAAAAGGAGCGAATTGTTTGCGAAAAGATCATGAATCATCTGGAAACACAAAACGTTTTTGGAGAGCAGAAGGATTTTAGAGTTTTGTGTTCGTTTGACCTACATATTAGAGACAATAAACAACTAGAATCAAGGAGTAAATGAGGGTGTTTAAGTGCATGCGTATTACTCAGACACATCAAATTTGTTCGATGGCATGGACCATTCCATACTGCAGAGCAGACTGCAGGAGGTTCTTTCTGAGCTTGCTTACAAGCTACTTTTTGGTAACAAGTTAGCAGTACATACCGATGGAGTTTTGTCTAGAAACATAAAAGCCACAATCATCACACGGATTTTGGTTCCCGGTTCTGTTTTCTTTTTGGTGTACATCAATGACACTATGAAACTCGTTACAGCCAAGACGGACATTTTTGTGAATAATGTTAAACTTTAGAAGTGAATCAATTTAAGCATGGACTTTGAAACACATAGTGTGATTTTAATACACTTATCTGGTAGTCAGAATGTAACAAGCTTTTAATCTAACGTCAGAAAGTGAGATATGTTGTAAATATGTTAAAAAATTACCATTTTTTACAAGATTGGATCTCAAAATTACATATACAACAAAATAAAATGACATCGTGTTTGGATGAGTGGAAGTCTACAGAACTACATGCAATGCTAAGCCGTCTGAAACTGAGCTAGTCAAAAGATATGTGAGCTTATAACTATTTTTGAACGTTTTCCCTTGAAAATTTCCCTTCACGAATATAAATTGGTATATAAACCCAGTGTTCGATTACTCAGTGCAAGCTTAAGCCCCATCGTTATAAAAGGATATCAAGCTGCTCGAAATTATATACCACAGAGCTGCTAAAACAATTAATTGTTCTAGCGACCTCCCTTATAAGGATCGACAGGTTCATTTTTCTTGGGATACATTGGAACTCGGACAATTATGATTCTATCTATTTCTCACTATCGAAATATTTATCTCATAAATTTTAACATCAGAGGCATATTGTTAACCTCCGAACAAGCTATACAATCCGCAATCAGACATTGGCATTGTATAAAACACATTTTCACGGGATCTGTGGTCATTTATTCTTTTCGGTGCACTTTTGTTTCTCATGAAAATGCATACCGTCAGTTATTGTGAAATCCTCTAGTAAACGATTTTCATGAACGTATTGGATATATTTCTGCTTAGTAATTTCACCGGTCAACAGATCTATACAAATCAATGAAATAACCTAAAATGATATTTATCCTAATTAATTATTTTTGCATCATACCGAGACAATACATGACAATTTCATATGTAAAACACCTGTCGATCCTTCGAACGCCTCCATTTTTGTTTTTGTCACCATGCAAATACCACGTAGAGTTATACGGCTATAAGCTTTTTGTATCATATATTTCGAATTTTAAATGTTAAATCATATGATCTTAATTGAAACCCTAATTTTCTGAATAATAAATACGCTTTTGACTTCGCAATTGCATTGGACCATAATAGACGAGTCGACCAACATGCTTTGTAATCAATGATTACAAAAATTGGTCAATAGTACTCCGAAAACGCTGAGGGAATCGGACTTTAAAAGATTTTAGGTATGAGTTCCGGTAGTTGTTCGTATTAAATGGATGCGTGTGTAGCTTTCATTGTGATGATTTTGCTTGAGTAACAGTTTTGGCTGATTTTATCACGTTCGAGATTAGAAACTTCATCGATTTTGGTTTGAACGGCAGTGACGTTTTCTGTGATTGTGGAATTATTCATCTGTGAAGCCGTCTCAGTGGTTTGTTAGCTGGCAGTAATCCTATAAAAACCACTGAATGCCACGTTGTTTGACCTCAGTATCAGATAAAATAAGCACTTTAAGGACATGTTTTAGAATTTTTATACGCGTCCTAGTATATCGGCCAAAGCACTGATTGTAAGCGTCAATATTATAGGATTTGAACTCACTCAATTCTAATCCAGCTATCGTGTTACACAGAAAACATTTCGTCTGCAACATCTTTATTAGTGTTTAAATGCATTTTACAAAACTCCAATGCTTTTGATCAAGGCCAACCGCTCGAGCGGTTAAGAAACATGAATGATTCCAGCAATTAAAATTAAGATGAGACCACCGGAGCATTGGATTTCTCGATTAACGTAATCATTAAATCTCTTACAATAACGAATATAGGAGCAAATACAGCAAGGTTCTTCCGACCATACCATGTAATAATAATAATTTATTCTTGGTAAACCAAGGCATGAAATACATGATCAAGTTTTCAGAAAGTTTACAGCAAAATAATGGGATTAAATTATTGGCGGAACTTTCAAATCCGTTAATGATTTTCGTTCGTTTTAAAATTGGAAATGGTAGGTTACATGGGTAGGAAAATGTTATAAAATATTCATGAATAATGAGATTACTCTTAGGTCGAATATCCAGACGAGATAATAAGGAGATTACAAGACGATGAGAAGAGCAAATTTACGAAGAAAATGAATAAATAAATGAATAAACAAATAAATTTTATTCTTGGAAGTCCAAGGCATGTTAAACATGATCAATAATTTCCAAAAGCTTTGTACAATCAGATTATAGGATGTACATTTGCAAAAACAATTTGTTCAAGGTCATTTGTTTCAGCGGAATTTAACGTTCAATAAATATAAAGGTAACGGTTTTTGAAGTTGTTTCCGGGTAATCGGTACGTGGTCTGATATATTACGAAAACACAGCTATTGCAACGAGAGGTCTAGAATGTTTTCGGCAACACTGATGATCAATGGATAAGGTCCATCAAAGATGCGCGAAGAATCTCTATTGTTGATGTTCCAAACGTTTTCATTTTGATTGTTGTAAATAGATTGATCTTTCCTGACCATGAGCCGTTTTCTTGTCCGCTAGGCGAAGGTGGTCTATTCCACTAGTTTGAGGTCTGGGGGCCAGTTTCATTTTGGTGCGGATTGAGAATTTTGCTGTGAAGAAAAAATTGCTCGGTGAACAACCAAATCCCGTTTTTGCTTGTAATATTTTTCGTAATTCGAGTATTATTCTGTGATTTTTTGTAAAGCTTTATGCTTTATAGACCATTAAAATGGAATTGCATTGAATTGAAGGTGTGATTGTAATGGAAAAGCTTGTAATATGGAAAATTATTTTTATATGCAGCTCAGCACACAAAATCCAAGAAATAAAAAGTCTGTTAGTTTCATAAAGGAAATAAAAATAACGTAAATGACAGAAATAGAGTGCAATCTGTATTTTTCGCACAGATAACAGAACTATAAATGAAACGTCAAACTAAATCATAGTCTACTGCCTAAAATAATTGACACATTGTACAATACTGCAGAAATGTCTTTATCTGAGTTTCTCCTGGACTATTGTGGTGATTGTCCAAATGACAATCAGTAATAATGTTGTTCATATTGTCGTTGTTAAACTTATATACATTAATATATACCGCGTTGCTCGAATACTGAGCGTGGTTTATTCTCACTTCTATTCATTGGCTGGGTTTTACTAGCCCATGTCACTCCCAAAGATATTAAAATTGCTTAACGTGCCTGCCTCAATAAAATACAACGACACGAAAACCAATATATTCTTCAAATTATTCTGGAATAGCAAACGGAAGCTGGACGTTGTGCATTTGAGAGATCGCTTAATCGGTGGTGTCAATGAACCTGATTCAGAAACAATTGCAGCAGATACTATAGATAACTGTATCCCAACAGTACAACCTGAAAACGATCTGGAGGAGTTGGCCTAACAGATATTCTGCACTCCGCTAGCCTCCTACCCCACACCCCATCCTTGTTAAGAAAAACAACTATGAAATACATCTACACCAGCGCACAATGTCGCGAAAACATAATCGGTGGGTTGCGTGCAGAATTTCTGAAATGTTCACCAGACATAATCGCTATAACGGAAACGTGGCTACAGACTCACTGAACATAGTGAACTAGAATTACCCGGATTATCACTTATTCGCCATGACCGTCAAACGAGAGTAAGAGGAGTAGCTTTGTATTATAGCCAAAACCTTCCGTGTCGTGAGATAACCGATCCAAACATCGTGTTACGTGATACTCTATGGTGCTCAGCCCGATTAGGTAACGACAAAGCCTGTGTTTTGTAAGTAGTATATCGCTCACCAACTGCACAGGAAACTTATGATATTACTATCGCTCATACAAAGCAGTCGTGCGTTTAATCCTAGGCACCGCACTTAAAAAAAGACATCTCCTGTCCCAAAAGGGTCCTCGTTGAGGTTCAGACAGGAAAAACCTGAGGCAAGACTCAAGGACCTGGATCTGTTCTAACTAAAGAGACGACGGCTGAGTGGCGACTCAATAGAAGCTTTCAAGATTCTAAATTGTGTTACAGGTGATAATATTACTGAAATCCCTAAACTTGCCCCTAAAGCAGCCACAAGTGGTAATTCTATGAAACTTATTAAGAGTTGTCCCAGGTTGCTGGCACGTGAGCACTGTTTCAGCAACAGTGTGGTCAATTTCTGGAGCAAACTCCCAGATTGTTTTGTAAACCTCCCGAATGTGTTGATCTTTAAAAGGAAATTAGAGGAAATATCCTATCATATTTTCGCACATTGCCTGAAAAAAAACTTAAAAACAACAAAAAACGTATTGTTTTTTTATCTCATATCTGTCTAGGCCTGGGCAACCTGACAGCATCTCAGCCCACATACATTTTATGACTGCGCTTCACTTTGCCTCGACTAGGCTAGTGATTTCATAAATCATACCCTGATGACGCATGTTATTGCATTATTTCCTGAATAGATGCCCTCTCACCGTGCAGGTGAAGAGAACCCCTACCTTACTTTTAAGATATCCCGAAACACGAACGTGTGAAACGTACGAACTGTATACTCAATATCGAAGTGCCGGGTACTCAACTGCATACCGTTGAATGAAATTTAGGCGCGTGATTGGCTTTCAGCCACCTTCAGCCCTGTGCAACTTGAATCATTGAAACTGTCTGCCCGAAGAGGTAGTTTGTTCTACTTCTGTAACGTGCTTCAAATATAGACTAGAATCGATCTGGCGCTCTGTGTTTCCCAATTCTTATCCCTATTTTTATAGTTGGTCTTCAATTTGTTGTTAAAACGCACTAATGTCTCTCCTCACCTATTGGGTGAGGGGAGTTTTTCTGTTGCATTCCAGCCAAAGTCATACGAGAAGAATATTGAACCTACTGTTCGAAGTGGTGGACGCTTTTTTGGCTTACCGCTGAAAGTATTTTGGACGCTTGATTGGCGACTCTGCCACATATTGTCCTGTGCAAACTGAACTGGACTGAAGTGAACTTTGTTTTTGAACTGAACTGCGCGGTACGTTCAACCTGGTTGTATTTTTCACGCTCTGCTGAAAATTATTACGCATTTTCGCTATTCTGTGAAATACTGTAAAATAGACTAATTATTTTACTACCTAATAAAAAGCAAATCGTCTATTATATTTCGTGCTGATTAATTACGCTTGTGATTAAATCAGTCTATAATCTTTCTGGTACATTATCGTTACATATATTTCTCGCCGTAAGATGAGTACAGTTAATGCTTGCCTCAACTGCAATTGCTGCAAAAAAGTGGACAGGGGCATTGAGTGCACAGAGTGCAAGCGTTGGGCTGACCCTAGCTGCTCTGCCATACATAAATCTCACTATGGGATTTATGCAAAGTACGGCTGGTTACAGTGGTATTGCAGCACTTGCCATAAGGCTGCCAGTGACGCTGCTTTTATTATTGTAAAACCTCAAAACAGTGAAATTTCGCCTAGCACGTCTAACGTCGTACCCACTCAAACCTATGCATCTATTTTGTGCGCAAACATGAGCCCGGGGACAACTGCAGTCAAGGCGGAAGTTGACGAAGTTAACCAGTTACACCATCCTCCCAAGAAGGCTAATGTAAGGAGAACTTTGAAAAAACGTGCAAATAAAAAATCTAGATTACCTGCAGCCGAAAGGAAAAGTCGAACAGATTAGCCAGGTAACCCGTCCACCCAGGAAAGCTGCCACCCCCAAGGTGGCCAATGTAGCTGGAACACCTAAGAAGCGTACTAAGGCCAGTAAGGTTAGTACACAAAAACGGCAAAATTCAATTGATGCCAGTTCGCTTATGCTGGAGAAAATTATTCAGGAATTAAATGGTTTGCGTCATCAAATCGAAACATTGGACAGCAATTCTTCTGCTCCGAAATCTAGAACTATAAATGTACTAAATATTCATTTGCATGCTCTTTCGTCATTAACACCCCACGACCGGTTCCGTGCTGTTTGCACTCATCAGGTAGGGACAGAAATGTACTAGTTTTTAACCGAGCGGAACCATTTATTAAGGAATCTAAGTCTCACAGAGTTCTTGATCGTAGGTGTATAAACGCTCTTCTTCGAATGGTGATATGAAGCCTTCACTTTCACAGTGGCGAATCCGATGAGTAGGAGATAAAATAAAATAAATAAATTAGAATATTCGTTGGAATTCCAAGGCATGCATTGCATGATCGAATAATATTCAAAGTTGTGTTATACAGAAGCAATAAAAAGGGACCAATATAATATTAACATTTTCAAGGTCCTACGTGCTGATCAATTTTCATCGTTTAAATGGTCCAGGTGTAAAAATGACGAGAATTTTGTTGTAAAAATTCCTTCGTATTTTCTGTTTGACAATTGAATACGTCTTAATTCTCAACAATTTTATCTTACATTGTTTTTGTGTACACATTTTCCTTATGCACTTGTATATCCCGTTTTGTTTTACTGAAGTAATTTATTTTGCTTGGCTGCCATTAAATTCCACATATTTTGCTCGTGGTATTTGGAGAAAACAGAGACGATTGTTCACCATTGTATTGGTAATTTTATTTCTTTGCATTTATCACTTGGCAGTCTATCTTGTCAGCATTGGCTGAATTTGTTGTTGTCATTTGGAAACTTTGAGCATTTTGGCTCACATCATTTGTACATTCCGGTACAGTTGAGGTTTGTTAATTGTTATTGTCTATTAATATTGTTAATAGAACCGTAGTAAACTCGAATCATTGTGGTTTTGAATTGTCGAAACTAAGAAACGGGTGGTCTACGCGTTAAACAACGACTTTAGTCGATACAGTTCTCAACTCGGATTGTTCCACAAGAAGAAACAGAAAAAAGAATTGCTCAATTGGAAACGTTTGATTTGGATCGTCTGCCAATTTGAACAAGGATCAATTTGGATCTTCGTGCCGCAATTCTAATTCGTTTCAAAACTCGGTGACGTCCCCTGTTTTTCCTTTTTGTTGAACTGAACTTATATCTTCGTTTTTTGCATTTATTGATAATGCCTAAAAAATCGAAACGGTTGATCCCTACTGGGAAACATTTTGATAGTGAATGTAATGACACTGCTGGTTCTGCCTCACATAGCTCTTGCCTGTCGCCTTTAGGTAGTTGTAATTTAGAACCTAAAACCGAACAGGCTATGCGGGATTTACAGCAGGAATTAGTAGTAGTAAAGGAAATGTTAGCTCAGTTGTGCCGATCCAACGACAATCCGGTGGCCAGTTTTCCCGTCGCTGATCGTCAACCTGAATCGGAAGTGAGCAAAGCGCCAAAGAGAATCGTGAAAGATTCTGCTTCACTTCCCAAGGTTGAATTATCATCATTTGATGGTAATCCAGTGGACTACTGGAAGTTTATAAGGCAGTTTGAATGCCATGTGGAATCAAAAACTACTGATTCTGGTCAGCTCCTATTGTACCTCACATATTATTGCCGAGGTAAAGCTCGAAATGCGATTGACGCTTGCGTTATGTTGCCGCCTGAAGAAGGTTATGAAAGAGCACGCAGCATTCTAAAGGAAATGTTCGGCCTACCTCATGTTGTTGCACGCTCGTTATTGAACGAGATGTT
>JACCGJ010025147.1:0-26360 GCA_013407085.1 Atriophallophorus winterbourni
GAAACCTGGAACTTACGTAAAGAACACATTCAGCGTCTCCAAGTATTCGGCAACCGGTGTCTCCGCAGCATTCTAGGAGTTAGCTGTTACAATCGCATACGCACCGATGCTCTCCGAAATAAGTTGTTCGGTAGTAATGTCGATATAGAGAAGCAGATCAACCTGCATAGGTTACGCTGGTTGGGTCACGTTTTACGGATGCCGGAACACCGACTTGCGAAACAGATTCTTTTTGCGACGCCACATTCTGATTGGCGTAAATCTCGGGGTGGCCAAACCGTCACATGGCATAGGCAGCTAAAAATTATTACTAGTAACCTTTCCAAAGTAGAGGCGCAGCGCGTCTTCCAGGCTGGTGTCCCCGCGATCATATATCGCAATGGTTAGTTACGCTTCAGGATATGTCCCAAAACCGTGTTCAATGGCGGTCTTGCACTAAGCATCTTCTTGGAGTGTTTGCATAACCTTGTATGTTGTCAAGCGGAGTGACGAGAAAAGCCTGTTATGATGCATGACAGTGAAAGCCGCAAGGAAGCTGCCGTGCTGATGTTGCTCTACTCGTTCATGAAACTTGTTTGAATGCATGTTCCATTCTAGGTGTAGGCACCTCTTCCCAGTTTGTTTGTGCTTACTCTTCTATAGAAGCCGCAGTAATTTAAGTCCCACCCTTCCCCATCTTTTAGGATTTTACTTTTTCATGGTTGTATGGCAGTTAAGCATTCGGTACGTGCTACCGGTGTATTGCTGTCTTTGATGATGATGATGGATGGAATGCAGGGCAATAAGCTAAGTGCTACAGGCCAGCTAAATTGATAATCAAAATGCTCTGACTAACGAAACAAGCAACGCTTTTTGTCAGTGATTAAGGCATCATCGTTCTCTGTGATTATCTCACTGACTTCACAGGTTTTAGAATCTGTAGACCGAATTGGCTCTAACAATTTTGGGATTTTATCTGAATTGGTAGCTAGCGCCAGTTCTTCGAATTTTCGGAGCAGCTATGAGAATTTCCTGCCTGATCGAATGCTATGCTGGAAATGCTTTCAAATGCGTTTTCGTTCTGCATTATATTGCGGACCGGATGGAACCCATCGCATTTTTCCAGTAATAGAAGGGAGTTGTGAGTGATCTACTGAAACCAGCTGCAAGAAGTAATGTTGCCACAAACCTACTCCGCGACATTGACAGTAAAATAGCGATCGAATTCTAGTTCTGTGAGGCGTTGACAGATAAAACAGTGGAAACATTAAATTGTAAGCCACCGCGACTGACATGTAAGCGAAGCATGCACCAGCTGTGACTCTAAAACATTTAGGCGACCACGTTGAGCATTCATATCCCAAGCTGGAATAATGTCTAAACTATTTACGCGCCGAAAAAGTGTACTAAGTTTGTCGTGTAAGTTATCTTTGCTGTCAGTAGTGTTATAATGCAACTGTATACAAGCAGCGTTTGCTTTAGGTTGGGGAGCTACTCAAAGCTAGTCGCACGGTACACGTCTTGCTATTGATTGCAATCCGGTCAGAAATTGAGGTTTTTGTACGTGAAATGTCCAAGTTAAAGTGCTTTCTTCGGGATCGTCTCAACTGTGTGCGTGTGTGACTGCTACTCAGACCGTTTACTAATCATGTGTGGTTTGCTAAGGGTTCAGTTCTGGATCCCATACTTTTCATCAATTGCTTAAATGGGATCGGCCAGAACATAAAATCACTATTACTCCTGCTTCTTAAACTGATTTGCTATGCTGCAAAAGTCCGTCTCGAAATAAACGCATCAAAATCCAAGGCATTTCCTTATACCGTTACACCAGGCGTCCAGCAATCAAACGTCCACGGCTGTCCGATCGAGTATGTTCCAGTCTTCAAATACCTCGGTTCCCGTATGTTTCCCAATGGCCAGGCGGAAGATGAAGTGAAGTTAAGAGTTGGGTAGTGCGTATCATGCGTTTCTGCGGCTAAAAGGCATCCTTTGGCGCAGGCCCGGGATCAGCCTCAAGACTAAAATACGTGTTTATCGAGCAGCGATCCGCCTTGTACTGCTTTATGGATGTGAGATGTGGCAGCTGAGGTTACAGGATGTACGATCTTTAGTAGTGTTCGACTATTGGTGCCTTAGGATAATATTGAGTGTCCGATATATTGTCCAGGTATCTAACGCTGCCGTTCGAGTGCGATGCAACGGAATACCTCCGCTTTTCTTTCATAACCAAAGGCAAAAACTGCACTGGTTCGACTACCTCATCCGAAAGACATACTCAAAGCTCACGAAACTCATCCTCGACCCTAAACCTGCTCGTGCTTGGCGTCAGCGACAATGCGGTCAATTGAAGACTTGCTGCCAACTAGGAAGGAGGATGTAGATGCCCCGGGACTGCGTGCCATTTACGGCATTTGAAAGTTGGAACGCGATTCGACAACGATCTCGCCTCCTATCGACGTGCATGGGCTGGCGTGATTCGAGGCATCAATGAAGCCGGCTAATCCACCCGTAGAGCCAGATGCACAAATGTAAAATAAAATAGGTAGCCAGCTGCACGTGGAAACGCGCTTGAATCTAACTACATTTTCCACTTTATTATGTGTCTAGGCCTGGGCAATCTGACAGTATCTTGGCCTAAACATAGTCCATGGCTGTGTGGCACTTTGCCTGGATCAGGCTTGTGATTTTATACATACAAATATTCTGCACGGATGTGCAATCGTGCAGTACTTTGTATTGTGCGGCTAACACCGTACTAAATTGATTGGCCAGAGACAATGAGCTGTATGCTGACACATACATACATACATGAATGCTGGCAATCTCAAAATCTGGCGCTTATTCAAGTCGCCTAAGGATGCACATGCCCTACCAGATAACTTAGACCATTTATGCTGATGCTCTAAAAATAACCTTCCATTCAAACTCCTCAAGTGCACCGTTCTCCCTATCCGACATTTACCATTTGGATTGCCGCCGTAAACGATTCCGTTAACGGGTAAACCGACGAACTCGAGGTGTCCACGAGGGCGGCCTTTGATGCTTTTTGACGACTTGCAGCGGAGCGTCCTTGCCTTGCAACTCTTTCAGATACTTACAAATTCTATCTCAGTTTTCACTAACATTGAAGTCGTTAGAGACCTGAATGGAAGATCTTGACGTCTGTAGAAGTCATAAAATGGCGCCTAAGGCGAGCAATAAGTTCGTGAAAACGTAGTACCGTTTCGAAGCTTATCATTACATGATCGCTTTTGCCGAGTGGTGGTAGGTATTTTAAATGTCTAATGGCCTCGAGCTGGGACGACAACACCAGGTCGAGAGTGGATAGAGTGCATCCATTACGAAACCTCGTAGGATCACTCACATGCTGATGCAGAGGGAGCGATTCAAGTTCAAGTTGCACAGGACTGAAGGTGGCTAAAAGCCAATCACGCACCGAGATTTCCTTCGGCGGTATGCGGTTGATAACCTGGCACCTCGATATTGAGTATACAGTTCGTACGTTCCACACGTTATTGTTTCCGGATATTTGGAAAGTAATGTAGGGATTCTCTTCACCACCACGGTGAGAGGTCATCTATTTAGAAACAATGCAATACTATGCGTGAACAATGTATGAAATCACAAGCCTAGTCGAGGCAAAGTGCAGCACAGTCATAGACTACATGTGGGCTAAGCTGCTCTCAAGTTGTACAGGCCTAGACAGATATGAGATGGAAAATGTAATAAAACGTTTTTCGTTGTTGTTCTTAAGTTTATTTTAGACAATGTGCGGAAATATGGTAGGCCATTTAACATCTTAATTACTTTAATTTTGTGCGAATATCTCTTCCTGGAGGATGAGTCGGTTTCAATTAAGAGTCTTGGAAATTTAGGTACAAAGCGGCGTCCCCAGCACCACTCAGCGTTTGTTCGAGTCAGCTATTCTAGCCTTTGTACAACCAAGTGCGACCTGCAAGACAGCAGAGAGTTGCCAGAAAGAGGTGTTGTGCACCAATTAACCGTATACGAGACTCTGCTCTTCAGGGTTTTCTCACGAAGCCTTTCCCGCGATCGGGTATTCCGCAAGGCAGTGTTTTCCTTCCCTTAGATGAAATGCCCTCCCAGGCTAACGAGCTCCATCTGCCCGAAGAAAACCGGTTTTCAAGCGTCTAATTCCCTTTTAAAGCTTAACACATTTGGGAGATTTACTATACAATTTGGAACTTGTTCCAGACGTTGACCACACAGTTGCTGAAAAAGTGCTCACGTGACAGCAGCCTGGGTCTACTCTTAAGAAGAATCATAGTATTACCGCTTGCAGATGATTTGAGGGCAAGTTTAAGGAGTTCAGTAATATTATCACCCATGAGACCCTTTAGAATCTTAAAGGCTTCTATTATGTCGCCTCGAAGGTGCCGTCTCTTTAGTGAGAACAGATAGAGGTTATTGAGTCTTGACTCAGGTTTTACCTGTCTGTCAATAGTCAATAGTCAATAGTTTATTGTGGAAATAAAAGCTACAAGCTTAATAGAATAACCACAGGATAGTTAACACATTGGGTCGGGAAAAATTTCCACAGTCCAGAGAGGAGAAAAGTAATTCGTATTGAGTGGGAAGTAAACGCTGTGGAGAGAGAAAAAATGGTGCAGTATCACAGAGATCATAATAGCAAAATTATGATTAAAAATTGTGCAATTCGTTATAGAAATGAATGTCAATGCGTTCTTTAAAAATAGTGGGAGATGGGGCAGAAACGACAGAATGGGGCAGGGAATTCCAAGCACGAGTAATCCGAATGGCGAAGAATTGTCTCCGGCAGTCCAGTCTACTGTGCCGATGCGCTAGCTTGAGAGGATGACCGCGATTTCCAGAGGGCAGTGCCAATTCTAGCATTCGCCTACATGGGTGATTTTCATCCGTCAATATCCGATACGTAAGAATCAGATCGCCTCGGAGTTGACGGTAATCCGTTGGAAACAATCTCAGTGTTGTTAGACGTTCTTGGTAGCTGGCGAGGCCAAGCCCCTTGACAAGCTTGGTAAAACGTCTCTGTGGTTGTTCCAACGCGTGCTGGTCACGCTTCAACCATGGTTTCCAGACAGAAATGGCATATTCCAGGTGTGGCCTGACGTACGCCTGAAGAAGAAGCGGGAAGAGACGTGAATCGATGGTTCCGAATGCCCGCTTCAAGAGCCCAACGTTTCTATTAGCTACGGTTGAAGCACTTTTACACTGAGCAGAACAGCCCAAGTCATGTTGCACGATCACTCCGAGATCCTTTTCTTGCGTTGTGACAGTGAGGATCTTGCCACCTAGAATATACCTAGGGTCGCCAGGAAAGCGAACACGTAATGCGTGACATTTTTCAATGTTGAATGGTAAGCGATTGATCGTTGACCATTCATGCAATGAGTCTAGATCGGATTGCAGTTTTGACGTATCGTCAGACGAATCTATGGAGCGCCAGATCTTGATATCATCCGCAAATAGGAGAAACGGTGATTTCACGTATCCTCCAATGTCATTGATAAACAACAAAAATAGACGCGGGCCAAGAACGGAACCCTGAGGTACTCCACACTGAATTGGGAACGGCTCTGAAAGGGTCTGTTTAACACGCACGCGAAGAGTTCTCGAACGCAGGAATGCAGCTACCCAGGAAAGCAATACAGATGGTAAACCGAATGACAACAGCTTCTTCAGCAGTATTACATGGTCAACGCGGTCGAAGGCTTTAGAGAAATCTAAGTAAATAACATCGACTCCTTTACCTTCATCAGCGGATTTGGTCCAGTAATCCCGAGCCAAAAGTAAGTTAGAGGTACATGAGTGTCCTCTACGAAATCCATGTTGTTCTGCAGCGATAATATTGAAGCCGTCCGCAAAAGCCATGATTTCGTCGGCAACTATTGCCTCCATCACCTTGGACAGCACTGGGAGGAGAGTGACTGGACGGTAATTGGCGGGATCACTACGATTTCCACCCTTGAAGATTGGAGTGATGATGCCTTCCTTCCAACCAGCAGGGACTTCAGAATTATCCATGAGTCGTTGAAAATACACCGCAAGCGGTTCGCTAAGTTGATCAGCAACTGCACGCAATGCTTTTGGCGTTATGCAATCGATACCCGGTGAGGAGTTGAGTCGAAGTCGCATGATTTTTTCTCGGACTCTGTGAGCAGAAAACATGGTGTAAGAGTTTAGAGGCAATGGGGACAAAAACAAAGGAAAGATTAGGGAGGGGTTTTGGAAAATGGGCATGTAATGAGATCTCAAGACTGCTGCTGCTTCCTTTGATGTAGACGTGGAGCCTGCACTACTACTAAGGGAGGGGATACCAGTCTGCACCTTCTGCCTTTTGTTGACAAATCTGTAGAGCATTTTGTTATTTTCCAGGAATCGAGCCGTAATTTTACTTTGGTGATCTAATTTATCCTGGCGCACTAGATCAGTGCAATGATTGCGTAATTTTCTATAATGCTCCCAATCCTTCGGCAGTTGTGACAACTTAAACGCAGTCCAGGCGGCATTTCTGCGGCACATCCATTTACGGGTTCTACTCCGGATGAGTGTGCCGGCATTTTTGGGGGGAACCGGTCTTGAAACTGAAGAAAGCTCAATTAATTGGTGCCATTTGGTAACAAAATTGCGCCAAGTTGAATCCGAGTCACCTTCTAGCATGAAGTCAAAGTTATTGGAGGCAACAACATTGTAGAGAGTATCGTAATTTGTAACCGTCCGCAGCCTGATGTCGTCTTGATCCGGGTAGTTAGCGTAACACACGAAGTCAAAAATCAGGACAACATGATCGCTTTTACCCAACGGAGGTTCACTCGAGACTTCCTCAATCATCAACACCTCGTTCGTCAGTAGGAGGTCTAGTAAAGATGGTGTGTCATTTCCGCTGTAACGTGTGGGTTCCGTCACGTGACTGTACAAAGGATGACTTTCTATCAGCTCATTTAACTCCCAAGCAAAAGTATCGTGTGCAGGTTCAACACGCAAACTGGGCGAATTGAAGTCTCCCATCAATAAGATATGACTGTGCTTCATTGATAAGGCGAACCGCAAAGAGAGTAAAATACCGATATCAACAACAGGTTGGGCATTTGGTGGACGGTAGATTACAGCCAGTAAAGCAGAGTCTCTGTTTTTGAGCTGCAGACGGCAATAAAGCGAATCTATGGTTTGTAGACGAATATGAGACATTTCTGTACAGTGGAGCAAAGAATTATGGTACAGGAGAACTCCACCACCCTTGGTGGGACGATCTTTTCTAATGACAGTCATACCATCAAGCAAGATTTCGGCATCTGTAACGGATGGTGTTAACCAGGTCTCAGTTACAGCTATAACGTCGAAATGCCGAGCCGCATGTCGAGCACGAAGTTCAGGAAGTTTACTGAGCAGACCCTGGGCGTTGGTGTAGAAACACTTCAGGCTTTCGCGGTGTAGAGCGGGGTCTTCACAGTTTTTGTGGTTGTTTATTGCGCCGATCCTGAAAGGACCGGAGGAGTTAAGTTTTTTGAGGCACAAACTATATCACCGATAGGACCACTTTGAAGTTTGCCACTTCGCGTTTTATCAAGGGCAGAACGGAGGCGGATCTCGGAAGGCGCAAAACGTTTGTGTTGATACCAACTTTGTAACGCATCGCTCACCATGGATTCGGATTGGAGAGTCACTTTGAGTATACGGGGCCCTGAGCCCTTGTAGGTAGGTGAGGCAGGCAATCGTTTTAAACCAATAGTCAAAGTATCAATTATTTTACTTTGTTGTTGTATGAAACGCCATTGTTCGCAGTCATGAATGGTGTTTTTATTGGCATCCGCGTCATTTAGTTCCGGAACTCCAAGAATAAAGATGCTTTTCTTGTCGTTATCTTGTTTCCAATTGAAGCTCACTTCCTTCTTAGCTTGCCGTTCAATCCATGACACGTCCGGAAATATACGAATGGATGAGGTTCCGTTGCGCAAGGTGTATGCAGAAAGCAAAACGGATTCAACATCTACCAAGGATTTAAGCGTGACGCGCAGCAGTCTAGGCTCGCCAATATGTACTGATTTCGGATGTCTGGACAAACGCACAATATTCTCAGCCTCTGAAGAAATTTTCAATGACTCACATACGGTCCGCCATTGTTGCGCATCTTGCGCTTGTCGAGTTTTAAAACAGGGTGAAGTCGCTTCCGGCACATTGGTGCATATCACGGTTAACGCCTCTATGGAACGGGAGCTTACCTTTGGGGCTATTTTCTTCGCTGCTGTGAAATTCACATGAGTAGAAAGAGGAACATCTCTTTCGGTTGCTGGTGTGTTTCCCGCGACTAACGACGCGAATGTGGGAACGGGATGAGGTGCGATTTTTTCAATCAGCAACGGTTGAGAATTTGAAGAAACATTTATTCCCTCTACTTGGCTCAGTCGCTTTTCAAGGGATGCTATTTTTTTCGATTGTTGAGCTAACAGTTTATGCAGAAAACGGACAATGGGGTTGTCTGTACAGGCTTTGCAAAACCAGAGCATAGTTGAATTTTTTTGGTGGGCAATAAAATCAGCAGGCGTCAAACCTGAGCAACCAGAATGAAACCAGGAACAACAAATGCTGCATTCTATTCCTTCTAAAACCGAAGTTGAACATCCGGTTTCACCGCAAACGGCAAGTCCCGGTGAGCTTTTGGATTCTTGAGATTTCTTACGAGTAATTGGTTGATTTGATGTAGTTGAAGAGTTACGACGAACAGTTTTCGAGCCACGGAGAACCATTGTCAGTAATGTAATGTTGAAAACTTAAATAAAAAATGTTATAAAAATGTTATAAATGTCTGAACCTCAACCATCCTAGTCGCAAGGCGCTGGACCCTTTTGAGACCTGCGATATCTTTTTTTAAGTACGGTGCTCAAGATTAAACGTAGTATTCCAAGTGAGGCCACACGACTACTTTGTATAAGGGAATGAAGATAGGTTTTCGGCGTGACAACGCTGAGCGCAGTCTGAACAATTCTCTGCAAGCCTTGTTTGCAACTTCGGCACATTGAGTAGCCCATTTAAAATCGCCTGTTATAGTGATGCTAAGATCCTTCACTTTCTGAGCAGCAGATATTCTAATAGTTCCTTCGTCGACTTCTAGTTGTGTTGTCGCCAAATCAGTCGTCAGAACGCAGCTATTACCCAAGTTTAGAGGCATGTGAGCTTCATAACAGACTTCTCCGGTTAGTCGGATCAACCAAAACAAGGAGTCTTTGAAGAGTAAACCAGGCCGATTTACAATTTTTCACAAAACTGACAGGAGCCCAAATGTAGCTTGAACTTTACCACCGATTCCAACGAAACATCTTGAAGCAACGCATTTTATACGTTGACCACCAGAGTGAACAATGTGAAGCATATGCTTTATATGTTTTATAACATGCTTTATAAATAAATGAACTTATATTTTATTCCTTTAGATTCAAGGTAATTATCAGTAAGTTCCTTCAATATTGGAACCAATTCAAAATATGAATGCATTGTCAAGGTCAACTGTTCCGTTTTTTCCAGTTCAGTTCAGGTCAGTTTGCACAGGACAGTATGTGGCTAACAAGCCAATCGAGCGTCCAGAATTTCTTTCGTACGAATCGAAAGCAGAACGGATAAAATCCCGTGTAAGCTTCATCACAGCAATAAACATGGGTTACTTCTGCTGTCAAGACAAGCCCTGAGAGTAGAGGAACACCACTAAATCACTCTGGGGATCAGATCCATCCGTCTCAACAAATGCTGATCTCACGCACATTTGAATAACTAAATAGTTTAATAGTTCAATAGTTTATTTCAGTACGAGTTCGCGGTACGTTCAAATTTGACGTGCTCTCTATTACGCTCTCTGAAATTATTTTCTGGCTCATTATTCCATTATTGATTATACAATGATTAATGCTAGTTGCGTGAAGAATTCATGTCACCGAAAGGTAGCTAAAGGTATTGAGTGCCATACTTGCAAGAGATGGGCTCATCCGAAATGTTCGGGAATACATCCCGAGCATTATAAGGTGTATGTAGCGCATCGTTGGCTTCAATGGATGTGCAGCGAGTGCCAATGGGCCGCGAAAAAGGCATTCTCAGAAAAACCCAAAATCGCTTCTCCCGGGCAACCTGTCACTCCAAAACAGCCTAACCGTAAAAAATCTTATGCTGAAGTTGTGAGGGAGAGCACAACGAGGACCAACAATTCGAATCTTACGGGGACTAAATCTTCTCGTCCTAAAAAGCCACGCGATAGCACCAAAGAAGCTATTCCGTCAGTGAAGGCTGATTCGATTGTTATTACGAGAAAAAAATCTCGTTCCAAAAAGCCTCGAAACAGCAATATAGTGGATAGGGAGTCGACTCAAGCTGTAGCTGCTACTGCCACGGCAGAGGGATCGCCTTCGAAGCATCGTAAAGGTCAAAGTAAGGCTAGATCGAAAAAGATTTTGAATACCAAGGGGCTTCCTTCCTCCCATTCAAACCTACTTGCTGCTGTCGTTTCTAGCCTCGAGAAAGTCTCCAGGGACATTGAAATGATTAAATCAGCGCGTCTAGGGATTCGAGACAAATCTCGTAATGTCCTGGTGCTGAACCAGGATGAACCCTACATACGCGAGGCTAAAGCACGTAGATCACTGGACAGGACGTGCATAAGAAATCTGCTCCGAAATGCTGAAATGCGTCCAGACACAGCGATAAGGCGCGTTCATCGTGTAGGAGTGTGGAAGGGCACCAAAGGTGCGACGGGCACAAGTCCAAGGCCTCTCTTAGTTGAATTTATCTCACAGAACGATCGTGATAAATTCCTAGCAGGTTATAATAGTCTGGACAGAATCACCAAAGGTAAACACGTTGTTGTGCCCGACGACAACAACGGATCTACAAAGAAGAGTGATCTTTGGCATGAAATGCCGAGTGGCAGCTTGCAATGTCCTTCGGAAAAAGATATGGCAGTATCAGATGCAGAAACTACGGAGGGTTCTTTGGATCTGAACGTCGTTCATAGTACTTACCCCGCAATTCCGCAGCTGATGGTTAGTAACCTTCAGAATACAACGGTACTTCAAGAGGTAGAGGTTTATTCATCCATCCAGAATAGCACGCCAAAAAACGTGCTGTCTCCTCGGGTACTACGCCCGAGGAACAAGCAGGATTGAGTCAAAATGTTTTGCTGGGTCCCGTCGCCACAGTGCTATACGGAAATTCATGTAGTATCCGAAATAAGTGGTCCGAACTTTCTATCCTGGCACATGAGCTCCGGCCACATGCAATAGCACTGACGGAAACCTGGCTATCAGAAACTGATTCTATCCCCGAGATGATAAGTAACAGATATTCTGTAGTCAGATGCGATAGACTTAGTGAAACAAATGGTGGCGGGGTTGCCATTTTTCTTGGGGTTGGTTTTCGAACTACAGAATCGAGCGTTCGGCTTAGCACGCACAACGTTCAACTTTGCTTCTGCGTCATCCACTCATATAAACAATCAATGGTAATAGCGTGCGTTTAAATGAGTCCTCAAGCTAAATTGCAGGATTTGAATAATCTGCTTGAAAATCTCAGTTTATTGCGCTCCGAGGGGTCCCAGGTTCTTATAGTGGGTGATTTCAATTTACCCCACATATCATGGTCGACTCAGTGTTCCACCGATAAATTGTCTGAAGACTTTACCGAATGGATTCACACGCATGCTATGAGCCAGCATGTCATTGAGCCAACAAGGTTTCGACAGGGTTGCTTACCTTCGTTACTGGATCTTGTAGTCTCTTCGAGTGGTGAAATGGTACGACAGGTAGAATACCTCCCTCCGCTAGGGAAGAGTGATCATATTATGATAAGCTTTCAGCTAATACTCAGGTATGACAAACCTCCTCCTAAACTGAGGCGTGATTTCAAATGTGTAGATTGGGATCTTGTAACAGAAGAAGCTAAAACGATCCTGTCGCAATACACAGGTGAAGATGTGGCTGCTAATTGGCAGCTTCTCCATTGCTGTCTTTCGAGCTTGCAAGATAAGTTTGCTCCGTTGGTTCCTGTCAAGCGGCGCAACAAGCCAATGTGGTTCACACCTGCGATGCGTCGGGTGAATAAATTCAGGGATCGTGCCTGGAAAAGCTATAAGACTTCACAGACACAAAGGTCCTGGATACAGTATAAGACAGTGAGGAATAAGGCTGTAGCTATGCAACGCACAGCGAAACGTGAATTTGAAACACGGTTGGCACGCAATATCAAGCAGTGCCCAAAGCGTTACTATAGCTATGCCCAATCTAAAGGCAAAACGCGCGAGTGGATCGGTAACCTGCCACAGGATAACGGACCCCATATAGTTTCAGATGTCGAAAAGGCTTTCGCGTTTCTCAAACACTTTCAGTCAGTCCAGAGAACTGACCGCCAAATAGACCCGCCTATCACACCAGTCTCTGTAAAATCGGATGGCATTGCTGCACTCGAGGTACTATATTTCACTAATGAGGAGATTAGAATTCAGCTTGCAGCAACTAACCCACATAAGTCTGCAGGCCCAGACGGTATTCACCCTCAGTTTATTAGAAACTTGGCGTCCGTACTAGCTGAGAGCGTGGGTCGTCTTCTTAACGCATCGCTGGTGCATGGAGTTATTCCGAGTGATTGGAAGCTAGCCGATGTTATCCCGATACACAAAAGCGGCAGTCGTTCATCTGTCTGTAACTATAGACCGGTAAGCCTTACTGTCATTCTGTGTAAGATGTTAGAGAGCCTGATCAGAGATCGGATCTGCAGGCACTTAGTTGAGTTTAAGTTGCTGGACACTGCTCAACATGGCTTCCTTAAAGGAAAGTCGTGCCTAACAAACCTCTTGGGCTTTCTAAACGAGGTCACCAGAAAATTGGATAAGGGCCAACAGGTTGAGGTTTTCTACTTGGACTTCTGCAAGGCTTTCGACTCAGTGAACCATAGACTGCTCGCTACCAAACTAGGCTATATGGGTATCGTTGGTCCTCTAAGGAACTGGATAGTAGGCTTCTTAAGCAACAGGTACTTTCGTGTCAGGGTGGGCAGTACGTACTCACCGAAAGTAAGGGTTACAAGTGGAGTTCCGCAGGGATCTGTACTCGGGCCGCTACTTTTCCTTATCTTCGTCGATGACTTGGCAGCGGCGCTTAAGTGTCCCTGCTACATTTTTGCGGATGATGTCAAGTTTATTGGATCACCGAACGAACGTGATTTTATTGACGATATTGAAAAGGTTATCAAGTGGTCTGTTATATGGGATCTACCAGTTAACTTCTCAAAAAGCTATCTCTTGTCGAAAGTCGGCAAGAAGCTGGCGGTAGCTGGCCCAGATGGTACACTTGTGATAACTGGGGTGCCGAGAGTACGCGACTTAGGTATAGAGATTTCTGCGGACTTCAAATGGGCTGATCAATGTGCAGCAGCTGCACATCGTGCTAGGAGCGCGCTGTTTCGCCTTCGATCAGTTTTATCCTGCAGGTCCCCGGAGGTTTTCATACCGATATACAAGGCTGTCGTTAGACCTCATCTCGAGTACTGCATTCAAGCTTGGTCACCTTATCTTGAAAAAGATATTGCAAGGCTTGAGGGTGTTCAGCGCCTTGCTACTCGTATGATCGAAGGGCAATCAGGTAGATCTTACGAGCAAAGACTATTAAGTCTAGGGCTCTTTTCACTGAAAAGAAGGCGGCTGCGTGGGGATCTGATAGAAACCTTCAAGATCATGGCCGGTTTTAGTACTATTCAACCAGGTGAAATGTATGTTCTCGCACCCAATGTGGGTACTCGAGGTCACCCTCTGAAACTGGCCAAACAACATGTCAGGTCTAATGCTCGTAAGCACTTCTTCAGTGAAAGAGTAGTAAGCTACTGGAACTGCCTACCTGAAGATGTCGTGAACTCTAACTCTGTAATGTGTTTCAAGAATAGACTTGATGCCGTATGGAGCTCATTATTTCCTGCATTTTGCCCCTAATTGAGTAATGATATTGTATTTACCTGGTCTTTGAAATGCATTAATGTCTCCTCACCTTTGGTGAGGGGAGTTTTTGCTCTACTTTCCAGGTAACCATCCTACCAGAAGAAATCAGTGAACCTATTTTGTTTGAAGTGGTGGGCGCTCTTTTTGGCATACCACCGGAAGAAATCTGGACGCTCGATTGGCGACTCTGCCACATATCGTCCTGTGCAAACTGAACTGAACTGAACTGAACTGGAAAGTATGTGGCTAACGAGCCAATCGGGCGTCTAGAATTTCTTTCGGTGGAAAGCTGCAGAGAAGCGAAAACCACTGCCAAAGCGTTTCCTTTTATTTTGAACCTAGTTATAAAACCTGAATTTTGTGAAATAGATTTTGCTTGTGTTTAATTTTCCTACAGTATTTTGATATAAAACTTTTATTTTTGTAAGTATTTCTGTTATTGTAAATCATTTCTGTACACGCCTTCGGTCAAATGTTTGTTTTAGTTTATTGTTTCTGCCATTGTCGGTCATTGTTGCGGAATTTGGTTGCCATTTTGGGCTTCAGTATTTTGCTTGATTTCGGACGCTATTTTGAGTGTCATTTTTGATTGTCACAGAAAGTTTGGACGACATTTTGGTAAATCGATTCTTCTTATTTTTATATCAGATCGTCTTTTGTTTGAATTGAATTTGATGTTGGAGTATTTGGCTCCATTGTTCTTGTGACGTTCCTATACAATTAGGGTTTGTATAGTTATTTTTGTTGTTATTGTTGTTAATTACAGTACCGTAGAATATCCCAATCCATGTTTTTTAAATGTGTCGAAACAAGAAACGGGTGGACTACGCGTAACTCACGTCACAGACAATACACCAGGGTTTAAGGAAAATTTTTCAATCATTAACTCTTCGTTGGTGATTATGAGATCCAGAAGGGATGGCGTATTTGTGCCCTGAAACCAAGTAGCTTCGTGAACATGATTGTATAATGGAGAGGTTGCCAATATTTAGGACAACGTGGTGGAAAATAGGTTGGATGCATTTTCAATATAAAGACTGGGGCAGTTAAAGTCCGTGATTATCAGTATGTGGTAGAATCTTTTATTTAAAGCATGTCGAAGTGATTACAGGAGGGAGGAATCGAGCAGTGGGGTATTATTGGGAGAATTATAAACAACTGCCATCAGGAGAAGACTGTCATACTTGAGTGAGATTTGGCACCAAAGAACATCAGAATCAACCAACGCAGTGTCAGATAATGGTTCGCAGCGAAGCGATTCGTGATGATAGAACAGCACTCTACCTCTGCTCGTTGTACGGTCACAGCGAAGTAATGACATATATAGAAGCGTGAGTTCCGCATCATGAACTGCGCTTGGTAACCACGTCTCGGTAATGGCCATTAGGTACCATGAGAACAGGGAATGGCGGTGACCGAGTTCCTGAAGTTTGTTAATGAAACCAGCAGCATTTGTGTAACAGCATGAGAGGCTGCGCAGTTGCAGAATATGCAGTGTGAAAAGGTGTACAGTTATTCCGCCGATCTCAACGAAATCCGCTGTGGAGAGTTTTTTGAAGCGGTCGTGTGAAGTTCGTCAGCAGACTGATTTGTGCTTTGTGTGCCTAATGGTTGCGGAAGAGGTATCGGTTTGTCAACTGGCGAGCGATGACGGACCACTGTAGGTGCAAAGCGTTTGTTATCATACCACAAGCGCAAAGCACTAATAACCATATCTTCTGTTTGGAGGTTAATTTTCAGCATTGCCATTGTAGATGAAGGACGTTTGAAGGATTTTCACGTTAGTTTTCAAAGTTTCGTGAATTTCGATGAGTTTTTGGATGTAGCAGTCGTGTAGAGACAAAATATTCATTTGCATGATTTTCCGTCACAAAACACTCCACGACCGGTTTCGTGCTGTTTGCACTCTTCAGGTAGGGACAGTAAGATGAGTATCCGCATGCGCTTAAAACAGTGGACGAATGGTTAACAAGAAGCGCTTGTATGCCACTGTTGCATAAGGCTGGTACGACCAACGTGTTTAATCACATGTGTCCAAACACATGTTTAATGTGGTTAAACCCATAACCATGTAACAAAATATTCATTTGCATGCTTTTCCGTCCAAAACACTCCACGACCGGTTTCGTGCTGTTTGCACTCTTTAGGTAGGGACAGTAAGATGAGTATCCGCATGCGCTTAAACAGTGGACGAATGGTTAACAAGAAGCGCTTGTATGCCACTGTTGCATAAGGCTGGTACGACCAACGTGTTCAATCACATGTGTCCAAACACATGTTTAACGTGGTTAAACCCATAAAGATGAAACAAAATATTCATTCGCATGCTTTTCCGTCACAAAACACCTCACGACCGGTTTCGTGCTGTTTGCGTTCATTAGATAGGGACAGTAAGATCAGGATCCGCATGCGTTTCAAACAATGAAGGAATGGTAAACATGCAATTGTATATTTTGTTTCATGATATGGACACGTTAGCTGTTACCTTCACGTGAGTATATTTTTAGGGTGATCCTCAGCTGGTTTTAGGTTCGGTGATTCGTCGTGAAAAAAGGATATAGGCGTTTTTCTACAGTGTTTATCTGCAAGTTTGTCACTTCGATGCCAAGCTCTACAAGCAACACAGAGTAAGAATATCTCCTCATTTGTTGCTGTGTCAGAAAATCTTAGAATGACTTAGAGATATTTGTGCATCATAGGTGCTGCCAATTATCACAGCGATGACACTGGATCGCACGATCGTCATTATTAATATCCTGGGTACATTTTGCGCAGTTATTCCGTTTAATCATCCTATCAACGCACCCCATTATGCAGGAGAAATATTGTTATTGTATTCAGTGATGAAAGAAATATACGTAACAGCGTAGCCACAATCTGAACGGAAGATGAATCAGATGAATTGCAAAATAAATCTTCATCAGAAATCTAGCGTGTTAAATTCATATCGCGCGCAAACCTAAACAGGAGCCCTTTCAGTAGAGAGTTCGTAGTGAACTACTTTCACTTTGCATTTTCGTATTTTGTACATACACGTTTGGTCTTGTATGGTTATACGTTTATTGAACACGTATGCTTCATTCGTATTATTGCTTGTACAATATACTTTTTGTCGAGTATTATAATTTCGAACTATTGGAATTTGTTTTCTTCCGTCGTTGCTACGTTTGCGTGCGTTACTTCGTGCGAGAATTGTGATTACCGGATCCTCCGACATGTTAACGCATTCTGCACCTTCGATTCCATCTTTTGGACTATCCTGTGAGGATTATCCTGCTATCGTTGGTTTTCACTGGCATCACGGGCTCGTATTACTTAGCTTTAGATTTCTAGGCTTCTGCAAATTAAGGTCATGCCCCCGAGTCCTCGACTCGGAAGTACCGGAGGAATTCGTCTCGATATTGATCGAGAAGAATACGGCGTGTCAGGTGCCGGTCAAATCTTTCCTTTCGAAGTGTCTGGAAAATTTGCGTTGTAATGGTCGCAAATGAACGCCGAATCTTCCAAAGCATCCTGGTAGCGCTGCCTATTCTCCGATAAGTGTCAGCCTATGACTTCAATGAATCCATAACCAGAATCCCTCAGTCTTTTTCAACCGTCACCGCTCTAATAGGCTTACTTCAAATAAAGTATTCACCAGCAGTGTCATCGGAGTATATGCTCATGAGGATTGTCTTATCCTCATTTATAGTCAGTGACGAGCAATGTATCTAGCTGACTAAGTCATCAACTGCATGTTGCTGTTGCTTGTGGTCATCGCAGGCTCACCGTTTTAGATCATCCGTGAATAAAGACAATCGATGGCTACCGTGTTCGGGATATCATTCACAAAATTTTTGAATAACAATGAGCTAAGAACAGATCCCCGCGGCACTCCGGAGCTTGCTATCATCTATGAAGACAAAACTCCATCCAAATCTACACTGTTCAGTACCTCTTCTTCTTGATATACCACAGAGGGTCATGCCATTGTAAGCCGCATCTCTTTCTATCAGCAACATAGTCCAGGAGAACATCAGTTGAAGAAATTGTGTTCAGTGTTGTACAGATTCCAAGTGATTACAGGCAGTACATTATCCACTAGTTGCTTGAACCGGTTTTCAGATCTTGCTGTAATAACCTCTTCCGGAAGCGCATTCCACAAGTTAACAATTCTTGTTGAGAGCATCAATCCTTGTGTTAGGCGTAGTGTTCTTCTCTTTCAAGACTTTAGAGCATGGCCTCGGGTTCTTGCGCCCGCCACGAGAAGGAAAACCTTGCGCAGCTCATCAACATAGGCTCCCAGTACTATGCGAAGATTTAGCTGCAAGTCGTAGCGCAGAGGCCTAATATTGAGCGACTTGAAGTTGATGAGTTGAACTCTCTCCATATAAGAATTTGATTTTAATCCTTCTACTATTTTCGTCGCACTCTGTTGCACGTTTTATACCTGGTCACGTTCTCACTTAGTTTGTGGAAACGTTGCTGGTAAACCATATTACAAAACTGTTCTGTTTTATGTGAAATAAATAAGGCAAAACATTTGTGAATTAATCGCTGAGAACGACCGATTAAAGGCCCAGAATGCGCGTTTTGTGGCAGCAGCTTTTCTGTTCGTATCCTCCTTGGGTTCAGGCGACCGTATCACAATTGTTCTCAGGTCCCGTTCAAAATCAAACCATTTCAGTTGATGATCCCCGAGATTGTTCACACTTTTAGGCATGCTTGGCCCCAAAAGCATTATGGCGAATTTTTGTCGGTTTACAAGAAGCTGCCATTTCACCGTCCAATCAAGCAATTCGTCCAATTTCTTCTGGAAAACTTTACTTTTAGCAGAAGAGCTTACTATACCCCAAAAGTTTAGATCATCATCAGAAAGTAAGCAATTCAAATTTATTAAGCTGGGGAGGGCGTTGACATATACTTTGAAAAGTAACGGGACGGAGACGTATCCCTGAGGCATGCCGAAATTTGGACATGTAGTCGACGTTTTAACTCCGGTAAACTCTACCTGCATATAACGGTTAGCTATGAAGTCTTCAATGCAATTTAGAACAAGCCCCTTCATACTGAGGACACGGAGCTTCAGAAAAAAAGTATAAATGAAACACGGTCAAGAACCTTACTGAAGTCAATGAAGGCAGTGACTACCGCGTGACCCAGATAAAGTTCAGCCCACCAGTGCTCGCGAGTGGTGATGAGATAAGATGCGCACGATCGTCTTTGCGTAAAACCATGTTGAGCAGATTTTAGTTGACTGAATGTAAAAAGAAAACGTTTTATCAATTTTGCAGCAGTCGTTTCAAAGTCAATCCAATTACCTAAGTGAGGGTAACCGGCCGGTAGTTAGCCGGATCACTGGTTTTACCGCCCTTAGGCATTGGTTTGACAATGCCGTAATTCCAATCAGGAAGTAACCTGCCACAACTCACGCACACGAACACAGATGGAACGGTCGGAAAGAAAGTACTTCATTCAGCACCGTTAGGATGACTTAACGCCACGGGAAGCGAGTTTGAGTAAAAGAATTTCATGATCGGCACAGTCGAATGCCTTGGAGAAATCCAGAATAATTGCATCCACACAACTTGGAAAAAACCCAGGGCGTTTCTCTTTAACAACCCGGTGAGAGTTTCGATAGGGGAAATTTGTGCGTACATATAAAACATGACATTTAAAACGAGACATTATATACTAAAAGTTTGTGCAGTATTTTAATTGTGGTAAAAGCCGTATAATTTTAAAATGAAACACATTTTCATGTTTATTCTATCGAAAGACGTCCTGCATATTCTTGGAAAGAATTCAGGAAGAACCTCGTGCCAAGAGGCATCCAAACCCCCTTTTAAACGTACCCATCGATATGAAAGAGATTAGTTCCTCACGAAGCTTATTGCGGGAGCTTACCACTTTTCCACTGAAGAAGTGTTGCCTTAAATTCAGACGATTGTGACTTTTCGCGAGTTTCATTTTATACCATGTAGTTAAACGGTTGGTCGTTCGTGAGAACAGGTTTTGACAACCCTCGTCGCCTTGGCCTTTCAGGATTTTAAAAGTTTCTAACACGTCATCAAGATGACGCTGACACTGAAGTAAAAAGATATCTAAAGAATTTGGACGTTCCCCCTAGGTTTTCATAGACATAGTTACATCCATTTTGGAAGCAAGGGCTCCAAGCTTGCACTCAGTATTCTGAATGAGGTCTGATAATTGCCGTGTATAAGGAACAGCTTCGAGACTAAAGAGTTTCACTTTAGCACGTTGTGAAGCTGAGCCACATTGCGCAGCCAATTCAGAGGACGTAGCCAGAGCATTGTAGTCTCACTCACATTGTGAAAGAAAAGCGGAGTTATTTCGTGCATCTCGCCTGGGCGGCATCATTAGATACCTATCCAGTATATTGTACGCCTACAGGGCGGATCACTTCTTGGTATTTTTGTCTTGAGTTCAAATTACCTGCTCAAATGAACCGTCTCTGCTGTCAACATCGACTGTCAAATTTTTGTATACGATGCCCAATGCTTGACAAACAAACTACACGAATTGACTGAACTAATTACCACAAACTCGCCAGACGTGATTGCTGTAACTGAGACATGGTTTCATCCAACTTTAGCAGACAATGAAGTTGCCATTGAAGGTATGTCTCTACTTCGTCACGATCGCCTGACTCGAGGAGGTAGTGTTGCGCTTTATTACATTCGGAGACTGCTCTGCCAAGAGATTAGTGATGACGATTTACAACTGCAAGACACATTACGGTGTTCGCTGAATGTTATAGCAAGGGAAAATGCATAGTGGGTGTGATTTACCGTTCGTTCTCAGCCGACAAAGCCTACAATTCAGCATTGCTCGCAAATATACGCTTAGCGGGTAGAAGAAATTCCAATCTACAACCATATTTTCAACATTACCCGATTTCGTGGTACTGATACGAGGTCTATCTTGGACCTAACACCGACAAATGAAGAGCACGTGATTGAAAGTCTCACTCATGAAGCTCCAATAGGACCCAGTGACCACTTAGTTATTACGTTTGATTAAATTTGCCAGGCAATTAGAACAAGCGACATGAACAAGGTGATTAAAAGAATTGACTTTCCACAACTTAAATCTACTCTTATGAACACCACAGACCCTGGTCTTAAGTCCAACAACGTGCACGATCAGTGGCAGTGGATGATAACCGAACTTGAATTTGCTGTTGAAATGCACTCTCATCTTGTTCCAAAGGTGCAAAAATGGATATACATTTAAGCTGAGAAGCCGAATACGAAAATGGTTGACCTTGCAAAATGCTGCATGGTGAGCTCATCGACATGATACCACTGTTGAGAGTTGGGAGATATTCCGTTTGCTGAGAAATACGGTAAACAAACTTGCTTTTGATGACAAACTGAATTATCAAAATCACTTACTAAACAAAATGGAATCAAACCCCGAAGTTCTCTACCACATCATAAATAACCGGTCAAGGGTGAAACCAGGAGTTGCCGCTCTAAAGACACGTGATGGAACAACAACCACAGTATCTCAATCTGCCGAAGTTCTAGCCCATTTCTTCTCCACTGTCTCCAGCTCACGAAACACCGTTATCTGTCCCTTAACTCCCATCATCTCACCCGAAAATGTTTTACAATAACTAACTATTACCTCGGAGAGTGTCCTCCGCACATTGCTAAATCTCAACACGAGAAAATCTCCCGGAGCCGACGAAATTACCCCGTTGATTCTTGAAATCTGTGCTTATACTTTGTGTACGCCTCTAACATACTTGTTCAACCTCTCTTTAACCCAAAGTTTCGTTCCCTGTGATTGGAAGAATGGCATCATTACCCTCATCCACAAAGAAGGAAACCGTTCCGAAGTATCCAAATATCGGCCAGTTACACTACCACCGGTGATCTCTAAAGCGATGGAGCGCCTCGTAGAAACAGCGTCAAAAAACATCTGGAAGACAATTGCTTGCTCACAGTCGAACAACACGACTTCAGAAAAAGACACTCTTGCCTTTTAAACCTTCTGCTCGCCATCGATGACTAGACACAAGCTGTAGACAACGGTATCACACTACACGCTTGTTATCTTGATATGTCAAAAGCATTCGATCGTGTCAAACACAGTCTGTCAATACAAAAGATGGAGCTATGTGGAATCAAGGTTTCATTACTAGCCTGGTTTGAGGATTATCTCCGAGAGCGTGTCATTCGAGTAAGGGTTGATGATGCTTTGTCACGACCTATTGCAGTAACGAGTGGGGTGCCGCAGGGATCAGTGCTTGGACCACTTCTTTTCCTGATGTATGTCAACGACTTACCTAAACTTATTCGCTGCAAAATCTTGTTATTTGCGGATGACATCAAGCTGTGGACACATGTACGTACAACTGAGGATTGCAGAAAGCTTCAGCTGGACCTCGATGCCTTAAAAGACTGGTCAGTTAGAAATGAACTACTTTCAATGTCATAAAATGCAACGTATTGACTGTTGGAAGACATTTCGAGTACTCCTACACCCTTGGTTCCCATATTCTTGAAAGCACTGACAAGGAGAAGGAATTAGGTGTGTGGGTGAGCAGCACTTTGAAACCGTCACATAACGTCACAGCTGTCTATAAAAGGCGTCACGAGTACTGATACTGCGCGTGTTCGTGAGTTTCACGAAGCAAACTGTTTATCGAATAATTAATACGTACTTGAGCCCAACCATGGAGTATGCGGTTCAGGCTCGGTCACCCTGGCTACAGAAGGACATCAGCCTCTTGCAGAGAATATATCATCATACCACCGAGCTTGTAAGCGGTTTGAAGCACAAACAATACGAAGATCGTATTGCAAGTCTCAATCTATTCGACTCTCGCTACCGCCGTCTTAGAGGTGATATACTGCATACCCCCAACCATCCCCTAAATCAACTATTCACGTGAATACCACCCAGAACCAGCCGGAGTCACGACTATACAGAACATATTTCCGACTCGAGACTGAACTGTCGAAGGTACTTATATTCTGTACGTGTATGTTTTACCTGGAACTCCCTACCTTGTAACGTTGCACATTCACCCAACTTGGATATATTGAAATCGAATTCGGACAATTTCATTTTGACCAATCTATACTTTGAACCTATATATTTTACACCATAAAAGCTTTGAACTTTGAAAACAGTTTCTGTCCAATGGATTTTTACTTGATTCCTGAACTGCTCAGTAAGCAAACAGATCCCGTTTTTCTACTCATGTTATTCGTAATTCCCATATTATTCTGTGGTTTTTGTCAAGCTATATGCTTTTTAGACCATTAAAATTGAATTGAAATGAATTGAATGGTCCTGCGCCAAAGCACACCTACTAGCTGCAAAAATGCATTGTGCGCACGATCAACTCTTAACTTTACTATTACCCCTTGACTATTGGGCAAAATAATGAAACCGAAGTATTTGAAGACTGAAACAAACTGGATCAGTTAACCCTAAACGTTCCGTTGACGGATGCCAGCTCTAACGGTATAAAATTGCTCTTGTTTTCACAGCGTTTACATCCATACCGACTTTCGCATTAGTGCACTAGTAAGGTCTAAAATTCTTCGCTGAGATGGAAGTTAAAGCGATCTGTTAAAACGTAGACCCCTTGATCGTCCGTTAATGCCCGGTTAATAATCCAATATAAGGCATAGTTTATAAGAAGCAGAGCATGGAGAATGATGCAACTATGATGTACATCTTTGGTCGAAATCCACCGTAATATTCCAACAGCATCACATACATCAAGGATGTAGGTGCAGACACAACGGACATATGCGAATTCTTCCTCCATTAACGTAAGAATCAAATTCTGAATAGTATAACATTTGAATAATATTCCAACATGGAGAACACCAACAATGGTCAATGGACTTCATGCCCTCCATTCATCATTTTTGTACACTAGTACGCCAATTTAAATATCTTTATTTCCTTATTGCGAATCAGCTCTCACTAGACACCGAGATATATAAACACATTGGCAAATTAGCTGCTATCGGGTCTCATTCAAACTTTTGGATTTGCGGCTGATGGAAAACTGATCATGAAAATAATATTAAAGGTATACAACACGTGTGTACTAAACGCACCAATATAACATAGTAAAACTTGAATCTTCCACTAAAGACATGAACAAAAGCTGAGTGTTTTTAATTCAAACATCACCTGTCGCATCTGTAACATATCGTGTGATAGACAACTTGAAAACAGCAACAGTGATTTCTCAAGTTAGGCTCATGTACTGGATGGAAATGGTTGTATTCCTACGTAAAATTAAAATCTCGAATTTAACCATTGGGCAAGCGGTACACGAGTTAAATTTACGTTTGCAAAAGGATATGAAATCGGTTGGCTGTGAAAAAACAGTTGGGAATACCTTTCTCTTCAAAGCTCACTTTAAAGATATTGTAAGAAGCATCATCAAATAGCTATGAAAATCAGATACTTCTCTTAACTGCTGAACCTAGATCAAGCGTAAACGAGAAACTGTCACCAATGAGGCCGAGTACAACATACCGCCCTATGTGCTTTAAGAGAAGTCTTTCCTTCCTGGATTCGAGAGATAGATCATTTGTAACGCAGCAGAGCGTGAACTCGTTATGCGTTCATACTGTACATCCATGATCGATATCAACCAAAAGGAGACCAGCGAAAATTTATTTCAAATATTTTACGATACCTCTATTTATTATCTGAATTGAAGCAAGATGAAAACGATTCGTCAGTTCGAATAGTATTAATTTTTTAATCCTTTCGGTTATTCTTCCAATAAAAAAGCACCTATCTGTCTAAAATCCTGCTAAATTTGCAGATAGTCTAGCCAATCATGTTTGACATGAGATTGAGTTAAATAAGATGCGAAAAATTTGTTGAGCATTTGCCCTGATCACATTAGTAATTTGCGAACTCAACACGAAAAATACATATTAATAAAAAACATAAGT
Organism: Atriophallophorus winterbourni; assembly: GCA_013407085.1. NCBI lineage: Eukaryota > Metazoa > Platyhelminthes > Trematoda > Plagiorchiida > Microphallidae > Atriophallophorus > Atriophallophorus winterbourni. The sequence goes on from JACCGJ010025147.1 coordinate 24,892, forward strand.
GTTTAAAAGCCAGTCACAGTCGTGACACGAATCTTCTTCGAGCAATCCCAAGATAACTTTTATTTTCCAACACAAAGGGTACCTCAAAATTTCGGAAAATGGCTGACAAGCTAGCAAAGCTGCAATTGAAATCAATCAAGTCAAATTTGCTTTCGGTAATTATGTCAATTAAGTTGCTGCTACACGCGTTGAGAACATATGAATCAAAAATTATTCAAGATAACCCAGTTTTCGGTCAAGCGGTCTATTTTGTAGACATTCATAACACCGGGACCACGGGCTAGACGTTAAACAACCAGCGATTTCCACATGACTAGGAATACCAACTAAATAAAATTTTATTACGTGAATGACCAAGTTTAAACTTAAGAAGATGAATTTCAAAACCAGTCATCAGTACATTTGTTCAGGGGGGAATTTCGATCAGTGTTTTTATTCGCACAATGGACTCGAAAAATTGCAAGTGGCTTGACAGCGGCTGATTTCCCATATCCTTTTTTTATTTCCAGACACAGTGTTACTCGAATCGTCCTCATGCTATTATTTCGTATCTCAGATTATTGTAGCATTGCGATTCTTGTCCCATGGAATTTAAGCGTTTATCGCTGAGCTCAGAGATGACCAATACCGCTACGATATTTAACATCCTTCATATTGTGAACTGAAGACCATATGTAGTTGTTCAAAATGCTTTGTTGGCATCGTTTATTTTGGACAACCTGAGAAGTATTATTTATTTTTACCAATATCTAGATTCAGGTGGCTGATATTTTATCACCACTATGCGTGTCATCGTGTGCATTTTGGTCATTCACTTCACTTCTTGCTCTTGTCGCGTTCGTGGCGATCGACCGACCCTGACTTGCATTTGATGTGCTTACCTACCCATCATAGCTCATTTCTATATTACTTGAATGGTGCCTACTGATTGTCTATCAGTAGCTCAATAACAAATGTTAAAATGCTTCGAAATGGCCTGGGCAGTAATGATATTAAACATGGCTGCACAACTTTAAATAATATTTTATGTTTCGGTCCGAATTTGAAGCAAACGTTTCTATTTTCGATCACGTAACCACCTATAAGAATGTCCAAATTTAATGTGTTATACATGTCCCTCCTGGTGTCGATTATCGTACAAAAGATCTTTCAAGATATTGAACATCATCACGTGGAACATACATTTTTCACGACATTTCGCTGCCTTATGTCATGCTTGAATTTATTTTACATCTCATTCAAACCGCATGGGTTGAAAAAGAATTATACGATTTATACAAATCTTATATGTATATTCAATGTTATGTTTCACTTCAATATTGATGAATGTGTGCCTACTGATTATCTATGAGTAGCTCAATGATTAAAATGATGAAATCACCTACACGTCGACCCATATTGATCGAGACACGATCTATTAAATTGTATACGTATATTGTATGTCATTGTACAGCTATTCATCATTACCA